>CAKNYM010048896.1:255694-292153 GCA_932195095.1 Andricus curvator
ATAAAAAAAGCCTTCTAAACACAAAAAATTCTTGTAGTTTTTTATATGAAATATTTTCTTCATATTCACATTTCCATAATCAAAATAATTTTCAATCAAACCAACGACATAATTGCATTGTAACGCGCAAAAATACGTTACTTTACGTATGTAATTTACTCTTTCTGTGGCGTCGTAGAAACTTCTCGTAGTTCTATCCCTCTCTTTTGAATTTTTACTTCCTCGCTTTCTTCCTCGTTGTCTTGAGGATTTTCAATGTCGGACGCTTTCTCGTGATCTGCCCCTCAATTCTCGATTGCGCTCTCCTTTGACTTGTCAGAAACATTTTGCTCTGCAGAAGATCCCCTAAAATAACATATAATATTACGAATTATACTTTCTAGATCCAAGATATACAATAATTTCACGCAAAGAATCAGGAAAATTACTAAAAAATCTTATAATTTTGTGTACTTACTCTTTATCATTTGTTGCGACAAAAATTATATCCTTATATTTCTTTTAAAAAGCTAAAAATTTGACGCGAAACGCTCTGTGATAGCCATCGATCTCGTTTACTGATGGCGGAAGAACCACGTCGCCAAATTTTAAATTGTGTTTCTTGCGACATTCAAGAATGTAATCACACTTTGGTAAAGTCGC
Source organism: Andricus curvator (assembly GCA_932195095.1). Classification (NCBI taxonomy): domain Eukaryota; kingdom Metazoa; phylum Arthropoda; class Insecta; order Hymenoptera; family Cynipidae; genus Andricus; species Andricus curvator. The sequence continues at coordinate 256,337 of CAKNYM010048896.1, forward strand.
AACTGTGAACAATATCACATTTTCATCTCGTTCTTCACAAAAAATGCAGAATTCCTCCGTTTCACTCATATTGAAACGAGCGAAAATACGCGTCTTAAACACTCAAATTGAATCAAATGACAGATAAACGTATTCAGGATACAATATTGTAGCCAAGAATGCCGATAAATCAGCGGTAAGACGCAGCGCGAACAGAGCGATGCAGCACGGGCCGGACGATGCGGCGCGGACTTTTGTGGCTGGCAGTCAGTAGAAAACAACGGCTTTGACATGGCAGTCACTCGGGAATATTTTTCTTATGCCTTCAATTAAATTTTTTTTTTTTTCGTGTATTTTAAAATCAGCCGAATTTTCAACAAGATTTTTCGCGATTTTTGATTGGCAGTCACGACTTAACAACGGATTTCGAGTGGCAGTCACTCGATTTCATATTGTACCCATCCGAGGCTATATTATATAATTTTTTCAGCCATTTAAAAATCAGCCGGAAAAAATTTCACCAGCTCTTGGACTAAAAGGTTGTCCGTTGACCGTAGCTCAATTGCTAGAGCAGTCGCCCGGTAAACGAAAGATCCCAGGCTCGAATCCCAGCGTAATTGAAGGAATTTTCTTTTTTCACTGAAAATTTTATTTAAGGAAATTTTTCTATATATGTGAGAAGTATTCAATACATAGGGATTCCAGTCCGTCCCCTTTTTTTCCTAATCTCACTTTTCCCCCTTTTTTCATCTTTAATTTGAAAAGTCCCCTAAAACACCTAAGTGTGCAAATTTTGACCCTAATTATCCCTTTTCCCTCTTTTTTACAACATTCCGATTCATTATTTAAGAATCATCAATAGAAATTCAAGACATTATAAAACAAGAGGCTTTGAAAGGAATTTTAATTTTAATTCCAAGAATGTTGAATTCATCCAAAAAAGACGAATTTTCAATAAAATAGTTGATTTTTCAACCAAAAAAGATTTTTTAGTCAATAAAGAAAAAAATTTCAACCAAATTGTTGATTTTTCAACCCCAAAAGATGGATTTTCTACAAAACAGTTGAACTCTTAACCCAAAATTATGAATATTCAATAAAAAAGTTCATTTTCAACCAAATAGTTGAATTTTTAACAAAAAGGATGACATGTCAAAAAGATAAGTAAATTTTCTACCAAAGGGATGACTTTGCAACTAAACTGATGAATCTTCAACCAAAAAATTAATTTTTAAGAAAATAGTTCAACTTTTAACCAATTACTTGAACTCGTCGAGCTTGAATTTTCAACGAAAAATTTAATAGTTGATATTTCAACCAAAGGATTAAAATTAAACATAAAAAAAAACTTTTGAATTCATCTAAAATGATGAATTTTCAACAAAACAGTTTATTTTACAACTAAATAAGTCTTTTCAGTCAAGAAAGAAAAACATTTCTGTTAAATTGTTAAATTTTTAAGCCAAAAAGTTTAATTTTCTGCCAACCAAAAAGGATGACTTTTCAACCAATTTTTTTTTAACACGATAATTACATTTTCAACCAAATAATAAAATTGTTAACCAGAAAAGATGAATTCTCAACCAAAAATATAATAGTATATTTTTCAACCGAAAATAATTAACTTTCTACTAAAAATAGTTGTATATTCTCATTGGGTTCTATTAATTCAGATGGCATAAAACTGGAAATCGTGAAAAAGTGGGAAAGAGAAATGGCTCAATGGTATAATAATAATAATAATTCAGATGGCATAAAACTGGAAAATCGTGAAAAAGTGGGAAAGAGGTGAATAAGGGAAAGACTATGAAGCCTGGAATCAATAAACAGGAATGTGGATTCATTTTCAATACTTTAAAAATATTATGTTAGAAAACTGGAAATTTTGCTTAAAGAATAAAATTAATTTTCAGCTGCACACTTTTCGATTTCGGACAACATTTTTTTTTAATTCGCACTACACAAACTGTGTCAAACTACTCAAAAATTTAGTTCCTGGAAGTTTCTGTTTGAAAGTTTAAAACAAGGTTTTAGGTAATAATTTCTAACGAAACCATTTGGTGGTTGAAGAAACAAAATTTTGAAAATCAAAAATAATATGCAAAAAAGTAGCGTATATCAGGACCCTCTATTAAAGTATAATTGCTTTGGATTTGATTTTTATATGGCTTGATTTTACGTGTTAGCAAACTGCGTATTTAAAAAAATTGTTATTATCAGCATTTTTATATTTTCTTTATTAATATTTTTTTTTAATTTCTGCTTTTTTATACTATAATCATCTTTTAGCTGACATTCAAAAATGTTTTGTACATTTCAGAGCATCCAACTGATCAAAATACATTAGAAAATAATTTAAACGTCTGAGGTGTTCTGAGAAGTAGGTTTTTCAAGAAGTCATTTTTGTTAGTTTTCAAATTATTCATTTCTAGCATACATAGAAAAGAACTTTGAACAACTCAGGGTTCAGTACTGTAAAAAATATACTAGAAAGAAATTGATGAGAAGAAGGATTCAGAATCTAGGTATTGACGAAAATACATTTTTAATAGTTCAAACATGAGCATTTCTTATGAAAGCTTAATAAAAAAAATTAAAACAGAAAAATGACTAGAAAACTTGCTATGTTATAGAAAGATTTCAATAATAATTGAAATCATCTTTTAATCGCCCTTTTTCGGGGAAACATCCCCTTTTTTACCTAAAACTGAACTACTAAACCGCTTTGATCCGTGAAAGTAAAATAGTCCATAAAATATTGGGCTATTTAGAATTTGATTTTATATTTCAGTGTGTTAGAAATATTGTATTTTCTGTAAAAATATTAATTATTATTAATTTAATTCCTAATAAATTTCTATTTTTCTTTTAGCTTCTGTGAAAAAGGAAGTATCGATACCACATACATGGGCGGAACACCACACGTGGAAGGTGGATTGAATGAGCTGCACAATGTTCCTGTGAAAAGGCGACAGCCCAAGGATCAGAAAAATTCAATTTTGCAGAAAAATGTGACGGAAAAGCCACCTGCAGCCATCGACGTCGACACCATCGAGCCCAAGGACAAGGACGAAAATCTCCCACCAGGATGGGAAAAACACGAGGGTAAGTCATTTAGGGACCGTCTATAAACCTCGTGGACAGTTTTTCTTTTTTTATGTCGTTTTGTCCTTTTTAACTTTACAAAATTTGACTTTCGTCTATATTTTAACAAAAGAAAAACATCATTTCTTCATTATTTTTTGTTCACTATTTCACAGGCACCTATTATAGGCCAGTCAGTGAAGGCATTAAAAACCGAAAATTTCACTTCAAGTTCGGAATTTTAAATTAAGATCGAAAAGAAATCTATTTTATCATGAGTAATTTTATGCAAAATGAGCATGAAAAAGATTCACAATTAAAAGAACAGAATTCCAAACTACCTTACTTTTCGGCTCATTAGAGACAAAAATAACCAAATGAAAAAAGAGGGAGAAAAAGTCCACCAAAACCATCCTCTCACTTTTTCCTTTCTCCGTCTTGTTTTTACTGCTAGGGAACCAACATGTTTTGGTATTTATATTTTTATTATTTGTATATTTATATATTTATAATATATATATATATATGTTATTTTCAGTCACTCGCGAGAAAAAAGGCTTTAAAAAAATCCACGCAAGTTACATGGACCGCTATGGGAGAGTGTTTCAACTACTGGTTAGATCAGGCGGCTATGTCCCAAGTTTGTAACCGGAAAGCCAATTCCTGCTGCCGGTATTTTTTTGCTTTTTAGTTATTCAAATTTTTCTGTATTTTTATTGACTATTAAATTTATTGAAACCAAGCCAAAATATTCATCTTCAATCATTTGTTTTCATATGGAAAAATTTGGTTTCCGACCTTTATCACTCCTGAAGCGAATATTTAAAAAGTGAGTGCCACGACAGCCTTGGAGAATTCTGATTCCTTACGCAATATTTTGTTCAAAAATATCACTCATTACTCTGATTCCAAAATATGAATATTTTAATAATACATAATAGAAAATAATAATAATAGAAAATATAAATTTTCAATTGAATGAAGAAAAATAAGAATGTTCGATAAAAAAAACTTTTCTTTGAGTAAAAGTGGTAACGGTTGGAAACAAAAGTTTTCATATGAAAAAAATGGTTAAAAATGAATATTACAGCTTGATTTGAATAAATTAAATAGTCAGATGCAATAAAAAAAATAAGAATAAATTCGGGCAGCAGGAATCGAGCCCGGACTTTCTGGTTACAAACTTGGGGCACTATCGCTTGATTTAACCGGTAGTTGAAGCTGGCTCGTGTCGCCGTCTATGCAACTTGCGTGGATTTTTCAAAAGTTGTTTTTCTCGAGCAGGACTGAAAATCGTATCATATTACTTTACTATACAGGTTTGGTAATGGCCTATTACTGGGAGAAGTATAAATCCATACAACATTTTGAAGGGCAAAAATATTTGGTCTTGATTTTGTCTTGGGTGAAAACTAATCCAAGACAATTTCAAGTTATGCTGTATGTCTAGCTCGTGAGACAGAACCAGACTATTTTTGATGTCTTAAGACGAATATTTTCGACTTAAAGAAAAAATGTATGTCTTGAGACAAGATTATTTGACATGGAAAGAACCTGAGCGATTTATAAGTCGAAGTCAAGCCAAAAGGCTCCCAAGGACTCCGAGAGTCATCACTAATCCGCTTTACATTTTACAGAATGTTTATTTAAGAATGTTTATTTAAAAATCAGTTATTACAAAATAAAAGTTGTATCGGTTGTAAAATTTTAATACTTAGCAGATGTCAACTGTTTGGTTCCAACCTATCTGAAAGTGGCAGGCCCTGTCCATAATAATTATCCTTCCGTGTCTCTGAAAGGATATTTTAATTTAATCTCTCTCCTGGCCTTGTCTTGGCACAGCTACAGCCATAAATGCAAATATGCAAATATTTTTACCCGGGGTGTACGTTCCTACCGTAAGTCCAATAGTTTTCAATTTTTGAGGATGGATAAAATAGGCTACAAAAATATATAAAGTTCTGCAAACCTGCCGTAACGTTTTTCGAGTCAGATTCTGAAATTTATTAAATTTGCAATCATTTTAGTTGCCTAGAAATCACTTTTTCTCCATATGAAAGGCTTGAAAAATTTTATATTGAGTATATGTCTATCACCAAAATATTGCAAGTTTTAAAACTTGGTTGCAAGTTTTTAAAATCATTTCCCGATTCTCATACTAACTTTTCAACCTCGTAGATAATACGGAATCTTGTAAAATTTACAGTAATTGAGATATGTTGTATTTTTTAACGAAACCTCAGCAAATTTTTTTGAACTCCGAAAAGAAGTTTTCATCCCTATTAGAACCACGAATGAAGAACCAAATTTTTTCGATCTGACATATTGGTAAGCAATAGCCATAAATTGGTGTCAAGCGAATAATACTATAAGAGCTTCAAGAACATAATAGCTGAATTTATGAGTATATTTTATTTTATTAAAAAAAAATTGATATCATATGTCAGTAGGTGATTCAAAACCAATCTATTTAGATTATTACGTTTTCACAAATAGGAAAAAGTAACAATCCAAAAATTTGGCATGTATTTCTAAAATTGCTAATATTTAATGCATTCTTATTACAACAATTTTAAATAAAAAGATTTCTTTCAAGAAATTGAGGTAAAATTATTTAGACTCAATTAAAACAAATCAGAAAATAATCATAAACAAACCCTGCAGATTGGAACGAATCATTTCTTTAGTGTCTCTTTTTACAAAATTTTAAATTAAGATCGAACAGAAATCTATTTTTTCATGAATAATTTTGTGCAAAATGAGCATGAAAAAGATTCAGATTTAAAAAACAGACTTCTAAACTACCTCACTTTTCGGCTCATAAGAGACAAAAATAACCAAAAGAAAAAAGAGGGAGAAAAAGAGAAAAAGTCAACCTCTCACTTTTTCCTTTATCCGTCTTTTTTATACTACCAGGGAACCAATATGTTTCGGGGCTAATTTAGACCCCTTCATCAGGGATTATTTATAGGAAACTACAAGGTATGATTAATATATTTTTATGATTCAAATTTGCATTCATAAGTGAAAAATTGACTACGATGTACAAATTATTATTTAAAATAAGATTGAAAAAGCATTAAAAATTCGTTCTATTCAAGGATTTATTTTAAAATTAGAAAAAGAAAAAATGGTACTCAATTAAATAGATTGGTTTTGAATCACCCTCAAACATTAGATCTGGGCACTATGGTCTATTTTCCCTCTTTATTATTCATAATTTACATATTTTCAGGTCATAACAAATGAAAAATGTTTACATTTATGTCTGTTTTTTAAATCTGAATCTTTTTCATGCTCATTTTGCTTAAAATTATTCATAATAAAATAGATTTCTGTTCGATCTCAATTAAAAGATGTTTAAATAGAGACACTAAACAAATGATTCGTTCCAATCTGCAGGGTTTCTTTATGATTATTTTCTGATTTCTTTCAATTGAGTCTAAATAATTTTACCTCAATTTCTTGAAAGAAATCTTTTTATTTAAAATGTTTGTAATAAGAATGCATTAAACCTTAGCAATTTTAGAAATACATGCCAAATTTTTGGATTGTTTCTTTTTCCTATTTGTGAAAATGTAATAATCTAAATAGATTGTTTTCGTATCACCCACAAGCATTAAATCCGGGCACTATGTTCTATTTTCCTTCTTTATTATTCATAATTTACATATTTTCAGGTTATAAAAAATGAAAAATGTTTACATTTATACATGATATATGTTTAAGAATTTTTTTTTTAATTTCTTCCCGGTACTTATTGAAAAATAAGGTTGCCAATGGGATGTACATATTTTTCCAATTTAGAAATCAACCAGACACTTATCAAAAATAAGTTGGGATACCCTCGTTGCCTATAACCAAAGGTTTCATGAGGAAGATGCCATATATAAAATATGTGCATAATTGTTCTTATGTACCAATGAGTGCTTTTGTAATATTGTTATGCTGAATTTATAATTAAAATTTTTACTTATGTCTTTTATTTTCAGATTACTTTTGATATCTTATTTTTGTATTCATTTCTCAATAATTGGTAATGATTTTTGGAACGAATTCTTATATTTTGGGTTTTTCTAAGATCTGTAAAATTTTTTGGTAAAATGTGCGTTTTATGATGTTTTGGGTTAGTTCGAGAGGCTCGTTAAGAATTATGTCACTTGTCCTGGCAAACGAAAAGCTATAAAAATAAAAAGGGTCTTTTCTCCCTCTCTCTCTCTCTCTTAAAGGTGGGAGTGAACAATTTCTAAAATCTGGCATGCCTTGAAAGTTTTCGTGTTAAAAAAGAAGGTTAGTTTGCTTTGGTTTTTTGAATACTTCACCACGTTATTTTTGCTAGTGATATTTTCAATTAAAATAATTGATTCTATTTTGATATAAATTAAAACAAAATTTCCATAATTTTTCGAGGCTGTGTTTGTGACTTTCAACAGTTTTTCACAGGAAGTTAATTGAGTACCATTTTTTCTTTTTCTAGTTTAAAAATAAATCCTTGAATAGATCGAATTTTTAATACTTTTTCGATCTTATTTTAAATAATAATTTTTACATTTTGGTCAATTTTTCACTAATGAATGCAAATTTGGATCATAAGAATATATTTATCATACCTTGTAGTTTCCTATAAATAATCCCTGATGAGGGGGTCTAAATTGGCCCCGAAACATGTTGGTTCCCTGGTAGTATAAAAAAGACGGATAAAGGAAAAAGTGAGAGGTTGGTTTTGGTTGACTTTTTCTCCCTCTTTTTTCTTTTGGTTATTTTTGTCTCTAATGAGCCGAAATGTGAAATAGTTTAGAAGTCTGTTTTTTAAATCTGAATCTTTTTCATGCTCATTTTGCATAAAATTATTCATGATAAAATAGATTTGTGTTCGATCTTAATTTGAAAATCATATGTCACTTCTTTTGTCATCGTCTCAAAATTTATACATGGAAATCTTGAAACTTGATTCATTTTCACAGTAAATCGGATAATATCATTGCCAAAAAACTTCTTGCACGAATAGCGTGATCTGAAAAAGGGGCTATTCATTCCGAAATTTCGACACGAGTAAACGTTTTTTTTTCAATACGAGTAGATACTGCCTAATTTGTAAATGAAAATTTGTAGAAATATTGATCACATTCTAGGAAGTCTGAAAACATTTTGTTTTCCAAATACTTTCTTTTTGTTATTTGTACCTTTTCACACTGTTAGACATTTTTTATTATTTTAATATTTTCCTTTTATTGTGTCCGCTTGCCGAAAAAAGCAGCGCTTGACTCGGTTTCATCTGTTTTCACTCTCAAACTAATAATAATAATAATCTTTCTGGATCTTTTTCATGTATCCTAAATTGTTCCTTTTTCGCCAACAAATTTTTTTAACCAAAAAAATAATAGTTTTAATATTTTATGTCTTTTTACCAAATTTTTCGATTAAGATCAAAATTTTTGTATTATTTTTATATAAAATATGTGAAGTTTCTATTTATGTTGTAAAATAGCTTGTTGCAAGAAAGGACGCATTAGGTTTGTACGTTTTTGTATTTTTGAATTTTATATGGCTTGTTCAATTATTTATTAAAACATACATTTCTTAAATCACACGACTGCGATCGTAAAACATAATTATTTTTATATATAATAGTTTTGTACAAAAATGAACAAATTAGGCTACAGTGCCTTTTGATTTGAAAAACAATTTTTTTTGCTATGACAAATGAATAACCCTACTTGACATATTGAGCTATAATCAACTTAAGTCTGATTAGCGAGATCAGGGAAAACACTTAAACTTTAGATAATTTTTTTTTAATTAAATAATAAAATTTGTATTTGTATTTTATGTATTGGTTTTTGTTAATTTGTTACTATATCACAAATTTGAAATGTAAGAATAATAATCGAGATATCGATTGGTTCCGTAATTTTTCGTATTGTATTTTGTTGGCTTGGGGTTTTGTTGATTTGGGATATTGTTGATTTTTTTTATTTTCAAAAAAATATGAAAGCGATTTGTCTATCTGCTTCTGTATATTTTACATGATTTTTGATAAGAAAAAAATAGTGGTAATAGAAAATTTAATAAAATTATCATCTTATGAAATACATAAGGTGGAAAATCCAGTCTTGGTATATTTATTGAGAAGTGGGTATATTCTACATTTCTAGTAAAAAAAGGGTATAAAAATCATAAAATCGATTTAAAATTTCAATCTCGAATCGAATTCTCTTTAAGAAAATTGATGTAATGTACGCCCATTATGTGTATCGATATCGTTATTCAACCTCCCAGCTCTGCTGGTATGATGGTGAGAAGCGTGAGAAGCGCAACAGGTGACTGACCGACCGAATTCTGAAATGATTTCAGACCACGAAGGTCCCTACTACTGGCACATCAAAAGTGGAACTATTCAAAGAGAGCCACCAGAAGCACAGATTATTTCAAAAACAGAAAATCGACGATCTCTTGTCAAGAGCAATGATAGTGTAAGTTTAGAATTTTTATTGATACATGCATTTACCATCAAAGCTTTCACCCTTAGTTTGTCCTTTCCCCAATTCTCATCAAAAATTACACCTACGAATTTCCTCTTTTTATATTATTATTAATAATGATAATCTACAAGTGTTCTGATTCAATACATTCCGTTCGCAACATGAAATTGGTTCGCAGAGATTCTTTTGTTTTTTTACTCTTGTTTTTTTGTTCAATTAGTTCGTTTCATTATTTTAAGTTTAGAAGCGCATAATTGTAAAAGGGAAAATAATCATGTTCAATCAATAATATATGAAATTCTTTGGGGTCAATTTTGAATCTTTAAAATTGTGCAACAAACTTAAATTAATATTTGAAATAAATATATTTGATGTTTTACTTATTATGTTTCTTTAATTTTCTTTTCCCGTTATTAGGTTTTTCATTTTTTGATGAGTTAAAATACTCGGAATAAAGGAAAAGCCTATAACCTTTTTGAAGTCTAATATTAGTATCAGTAAAATTTGGCTATTTATTCCGACTTTTGGGATAACGAGACACTTCGGTGAAAATAATTCAATTGTTAAAATATATTGCAATTATAATTTTTTCAATCTCAAGCAGGAGTGAAATATTTGTCCTTCTTAGATTATTATATAAAAAAGTACAAATTAAAAGCTTTTATTTGTTTCTTCAAAATTAAGATTTTTGTATTTCGAGCAATGAAATTTTGACAGATGCCCCTAAATTTCTTAAATTCTCTGAAACCCCTAAAATCCGCGTATATTCTAAATTTCCTGAATTCTTTAAATGTTCAGAATTTCTGAAATTCATTGAATTCGCTGAATTCCTTAAATTACCTAAATCCTCTGAAATTTCTGAAATACTGAAATTTCTCGAATATCCTGAATTTTGTAATACTCGGAATTCTCTGAATTTCTTGACTTCTCCGAAATCTTCGAATATTCTGAATTCTCTGAATTCCTTGAATTCCTCCAATTCTCTGAATTCCCTGAATTCCTTAAATTCACTGAATTCTCTGAATTAATTAAATTCACTGAATTCCCTGAACCCCCTGAATCCCTTGAATTCACTGAATTCTCTTAACTCCTTTAATTCCTTCAATCTCATGAATTCCTTGCATTCCCTAAAAGCTATGAAATTTCTTAAATTCTCCGAACACCTTGAATTTTCTAAATTCTCCGCATTCCCTGAAATTCACTAAATTTTCTGAAATCCTTAAATATTTCGAATTCCTTGAAATAACTAAATTCCCTAAATGCACTGAAATCCCTGAAATTCTCTTAATTTACAAAAATCCTTGAATTCCTTGAATATTCTGAAATCCTGAAATTCCTAGAATTCTCTCAGCTCCTTGAATTCTCGGATTTCTTTCAATTTCATGAATTGATTGAATTCCATTATTGTTCTGAAATCTCTTAAATTTTCGGAATTCCTTAAATTCTGCAAAGTCCTTTCATTTCCTAAACGCTCTGAATTCCCTAAAATCCTTACATTTTTGGAATATTCTGAATTCCTTCAATATTCAGAATTTTCTGAATTTCCTAAATTGTCTGAATTCCTTAAATATTCTGTATTCCTTGTAATCCCTGAATTCCTTAAATTCTTCTGAATTTTCTTTGCATTACTTTGAAGTCCTCAGAATTCAGAAAATTCTCAAAATTTAGGAAATCCCACGAATTCAAGGAATTCCAAGGATTCAGGGAATTCCATGGATTTTAAACTATTTCAAAATATTGCAAGGAATTTACGGAATTTAGGTAGTGAAACAGTTTGTTGACAGATTTTTTTTTGTAGATCGAAAATTGTCATTCCATCGACAAAAAACTTATCAAAATTACTTATTTAACACTGATATATATTTAAAATTTAAATATTTCAGGTATGATAATTTTAAATTGAAATTCTCCACAACTGCAAAATGCCGAAAAAGCACTAAGAACTAAATACTTGTTATGTGGCTTTCCAATTTTGCAAGCCCCTTTCCACACGAAACTAAAAAATAAAAAAATTAGCATGAAAAATAAAACCGTGACTTTCAAATTTTTTAAAGTGATTAAACTATACAATTAAAAATTAAAGTCCTAGTACTCTTGCTTTATATTTAAATATTATTGGCAATACAATATTTACCGTGAGCAGTGTGTAGTTATACATATAGTTTGTAATGATGCTTTTTAAACATTTTTTTATTTTGACATTAATTTTCTCTATGTTAATTTTGCATAAATTTTGTCGTCATGAAGTTATACTACGCCATGTCAACTTTTTGAAAATTTGGAACTGTTATTATTTTTAGGCTTAGTAAGTATTAAAATTTGTTTCTAAATCAATTTTTCCGAAAATTTGCTCGCTAAGCTCTTGTCATTAATAATTAAGGCAGCGACGTTAATTAAAAGTTAGAATTATATTACTCCATGTCCTATTTGGCATTGTTCTAAGTGAAAAAATGTCAACTTTGAAGCGAAAATTTTGTATTGATAGCCTTAATTCAATTTTAGTAATAACAATTTTCAAAATATGGTTAACCTTAAAAGTAATCGGCAAAATATTACTCGAAATTCAATAAATTAGGAAACACTCATTTAATTCAAGTTATGAAATACAATAGAATAATGTCAACTTCCTGGTAAACTTTTTACTCAAAAATCTCATTATAAATATTTCAATTAAAAATATTTTAGGGCAATTCTGAGAAAACATGCATTTTTTTAATTTGATATTAGGCCATGTCTGTCATGTCCAAAACCAATTTTCCACGTCAGCTATAACACATTCATAATAATTTTACAATTTTGGTTAATATATTAATCATCACGCATTATTTTTTACCGATAAACTTATTTTGACATTCAACGAAATTTGAATAAAGTATAATATAGTCATTTTATATATACTCATTTTCTCAGTTTGTCAGTTGAGGGACATGGCGTAGTATAACTTTACAAGCAAATTAATTTTGTTTTGTTGGTGTTCATAATTTGATCCATACGATGCATATTTTCAAGAAAAGCTGTGTATTCAATTTCCAATTCAATTTGAAATTATTATTTAAATTTCAAAATCATGAAATATATTTTATTTTACTACGAATGCCCTTAGTTTGAGATTATTCATTATTGTTTTAAAATTTTTTTAAAGTCTTCATATTTCATTGGATGTTTACAATGTATTTTTGAATTTTTAGTATTTTTAATATTAAAAAATAAAAATATAGGTACGTGCATTTACTGCTAATTTTGAAAATAAATATGAAGATAACTACTTTTAGAAATTGCATTTTTTGTATCTTCAATCTTTTTCTTATCCTTTTAATTGAATAACCGTAGGTATCAGTTGTACATTTTGAAGTCTTGCAAATGAAAGTTTACTGATGACACTGTAAATTTTTTTTCCAATTTGAAGCAACCACCTACATAACTTTGTACATTTTTTGTTAATTGGAATCTACAGAGTCAGACGGTTTACTGATTGCTTAGATCGTTTAAATGACATATTTTCGAAAGTAATACAATATTGAAAAATCAAGAATCTTCACTTCTTTCTTAATAAGTAATTAATCTGTGAATTATTTAAATATTCCAGGTAAATAATTTCCATGCAATCGGTGGTATGACAAACACAGTAACACGTAGTAACACAAGTGCAGCTTTAAGCCAGGAACTGAAGAACAAGAGGAAAGAAGAACTAGCACTTAAGTAAGTATTAAGTATCAAAAATTAATTTTAATTTATATATTATAGCTAAAAAAATGTATATGTGTATGGAAATTTTTGTAATTTTTAAATGTTCTTTTTCTAGTTAACTTTTGACTAATATAAGTACATTAAGAAAAAATGCAAGCAGCTGTAATTAAAACATAGATAAAGAGCAACATTTTGAAATACACGTTTTAGAGTTTCTGAACTGAGGTGTTTAACAATTTTTCCGAAATCAACTAGAAAAAAATAATTGAAGAAATAACAAAACAAATAACTGCTCGTAAGACTTATAGCCTCTCTTTTTTTAATTCTTGAGACTTGATATTTTTTTTTAATATCTCTTCATCGCAGTAAAAAGCCTTGAGATGTTTAAAAAAAATTTAAGTTAGGTTATAGTGAATAATTAATTTTTAAAAACGTACAACTTATTTAAATTTGTTGCACTTACGTTTTTAAATCCCTAGACTCGCTAATTCTTTCTGACATATTTCCAACGACAGAAAGCCCTTAAATTCCTGAAAAAAATTCTCATATCATGTTTTTAGGTTTTAAATTTTGCTTCGAAGACAGGGGTTAATTAAACTAATTAGAGGAAACTATGAAAAATGGGTCACTAAAATTTCAAAATTTTGCCATTGAGGAAAAAATCACTACGGGAAAGCTTTTTACTACTCTTTGAACTTTTTACCACTAACAAAATCCACGCACTTTACATGGACCGCGATGCAAGATTTTTTCAACTTCCGGTTAGATCGGGCGGTAGCGCACTTAGTTTGTGACTGGAAAGTCCGGGCTCGATTCCTGTTACCGGCATTTTTTGCCAATTTTTTATCTTATTCTAATTTTTTTAATCAACTGATTATTCAATTTATCTAAATCAAGCAAAAATATGCATTTATAACTTCTGATTCCTCATTCAATTTTTTGTTGAAAAATATTAGTTATTACCCTAATTTAAAAATATGAATATTATAATAATAATTGAAAGAAAAGTCTTTTATTTCTATTCTATTTTTAAATCTTTGTGTCTTACTATTTCTTTATATTTGATTATACCATACCACGCTGAAAAAACCAGTTCTCGTCAGATCACTGAAGTTAAGCAGCGTTGGGCGCGGTTAGTACTTGGATGGGTGACCATTCGAGAATACTGCATCCTGTTGGCACATCGTGGGTTTGGTGAGCCCACACTTGTAGTTATTTACTACAAGAAACTATCCACCTAGAAACACTACCCGAATCGGGTAGTATCACGCCTACCCTGAAAGGGAAATGGCTTAATGGTATACATACATACATACATACATACATACTAGATTTTTTTGGCTCACCTGAAAATAATAATAACCAAAATCTAAATGTTCAGCTTGATTCAAATATGTTTAATAGTGAATTTTAATGAGCAAAAATTATAATAAAAAAAAGAGCAAGAAACGCCGGCCGCAGGAATCATGCCCGGACGTTCTGGTTACAAATTCGGGGGGCTACCACCTGATCTAACCAGGAGTTGAAACTTCGTCTTCAGATATATTATTGAATAAGTTTTAAATAAATTAAATAAATGAATTCATATAGAAATATGTATAGTATTTCCTGTAAAAAGGTAGCTATGAAGAACAAGAAAATATCTGCTGAGGCCTCGGTGGCGTAATTGTTTAACGCTCCACTCACGAATAGTGGCGTTCCCGGTTCAAATCCGGGCTGAGGCAGATTTTTTCTTATTCGTCAATAATTATTGGCCCGAAGTGATCATTTTAACATCAAAATTTGTATTAATTAAAAATTTAAAAGCTCTGACAACATCTTTAAATGGTAATAGCATCTGCTAAAAATTAATTTTTTAACGTTCGATTACAACGCAAAAAGCTGCAAATAATTTTATTTTTACAAAAAATAATAATCCGTTTTTTTTCTCAAACATTTGTTATTCTATGTCTCGAAGAAATTTCGTCCAGTTGTGCTGAATATTCTTCCAAATGTTTTGATCAAAAATTTTGAGAATTTTATTTTTAAAATACTGATAAATTCAAATAACGGCCTCCATAAAGTGACCTACTTTGGAAGATATTGATGACCTCTGAAAACATAAAAATTGTCATTCCCAGAAATATCAGGACTGAAAAAATAATTTTTTTAAACATATTTTGCCAACACGCAAAACCAACAACCATTTGTCAATCGGCTGTAAATTAATTATAGATTTTCAAGATCTTAATACGCTACTTTCCCTCATAATATTATTTTTTACTTTAAAAAATTGTGTTTTTTTGACCCACCCTAATTAGCATTAAACAAAAATGGTCTTTTTCTTGCAGAAGGAGAAGTTACCCAGCTCGAGCCGATTCTGAAGGTAGAGACAAACGAATCAGATTTGCAGTCCGGTCCTTTGGTTGGGTGGAAGTTGCAGAAGAAGATGTGACTGAAGAAAGAAGTAGAAAAACTGTTAATAAATGTATCGTAGATCTGACCCTCGGTAGGAATGACCTTCTCGACGTCGTTGGTCGATGGGGTGACGTAAGTTTAAATTCCCATTCATTCGGCAATTTATTCATTTATGCCATAAAAAATCTTGAATAAATTAGAACAATAAAATAATTTCTTAAATTCGATCTTTTTTTTCAGGGTAAGGACCTTTTCATGGACCTGGGTGAAGGAGCTCTTAAACTCATAGATCCCGAAAATCTTACAGTCCTCAACACACAACCATTCAGCACGCTCAAAGTTTGGGGAGTAGGACGTGACCAGGGAAAGTAAGAAAAATAGATTCATCCATATATAGGGTAATGGGTACAGTGATTACCCACCTTTGACAATGATTAGCCACTTCAAAATGATCATATATTAAGAAATATTGACAATTAAAAATTATAATAAATAGCGTGAAGTGTGTTGAGAACAATCTTGCACTGTTTAATAATAGTTTTATTTGCGAATATTTCCGTAATTACGTATATTTAAAGAAAATGGCCAACGATTGGGGGGTGGCCAACCATTTTACCCATACCTAATATTCCGATGCGCAGAAATGTAACTCTGATGTTTGTTTCATTCTGCTGCTCTTCCTTTTCGGATGAACATAACAGCGAGAGGTAATTTCCTATTTTAATCTTCAGATCTAAACCTTATAATCTTCCCTTGAATTTTGTTAGTCAAGGAAAGTCAGAGAAAGTCATGGAAAAGTCAGGGATTTTGAAAAAAATCTTGACAAAATCAGGGAATTTCTATAAAAGCCACTTTAATAACTGTCAATGATACTAAGTTGGAAATATTTTAATTTTAATTTGAAATCGTTTTATCCCGCTTATGAAAGATTCTATGTTAATAATGTTACAAGATTACGACTCTGTTCTTTGAATATTAATGGTCAGGAAAAATATTCTTCTTAGTAGTTTCTTATCCTTGTATTTCTATTTCTTTTTAGGGTTTCGTAGCCCCGGTTTCGGTCGGGTGTCCGTCTGACCAGTGGAGGAGTGGGATAGTAGGGGAAATTAGGGGAAGTAAAGTAGGGGAAATGTTAGAAGGTGAAGTAAGGAGAGGAAAAGTAGTGAAAATGAGGGTGAGTGGAGTAAAGGGAAATTCGGGGATGGGAAGTTGGTGTAGCGAAGAGAAGTGAGGGGTGGGAAAGTAGGGGATGTGAGGGGAATGAGGGAGGAAAAGTCGGGGAAGTGGAGAGAAATGATGTGAGGTAAAGTGAGGATAAATGAGGGGTGAGAAATTAGGGCAAGGTATGGGAAATAAGGGTGCGGAAGGGGGAGGGGGAAGTAAATGAAGTAGGGTAAATAAGGGTAAATGATGGAGTGAAATTAAGGGAAATGAGGGAGGGAAAGTATGAAAAGTGAGTGCAAGTGAGGGAAAGTAGAGGAAATTATTAGCAGGCCTCACAGACCGGTCCCTATATCCCCTATTGTACCCTATATTCAGTCAGGGTCCCTAAAGTACCCTATTTTCAAGATTTGGTCCCTATGGTACCCTATTTGCAGCCCATAATGGCTGCCAAGCAGTCACTATTAGTCACTTTTTTTCTCAAATAACTTTTTAGTTATTTTTTTAAGATAAAGCCACTATAGTCACTTTGTAAGAAAAAGTCACTATAGTCACTTTTCTTTGAATAAATAACTCATGGGTTGATCACTATTCAGTATATACTCTTTACCTATTTCTGAATTTTCTTGAATTATTTTGAAATATTTCAGGGTATTTTTAAAGATTCCGAAAAATTTTGAACAGATTTCAATAACTGGAAGGTATTTTTTAAGATTTTAAGGTATTTTTAAAAATTCTAAAGAATTTTCAAGAGCTTTTAAAGGTTTCAAGGGATTTCAAAAGATTTCAAAGAATTTTAAATATTTTAGGGGATTTTAAAAGGTTCCAAGGAATTCTACTATTATGGATGGAACGATTTTACAGGACCTGTAAGGTTTTAAGATATTTTAAAAGATTTCTTGGTACTTTATCAGGTTTCCGACGATTTCAATTATTTTAAGGGTTTTTTGAAGCTCTCAAGGCATTTTAATAAATTTTCCAGTATTTCAGGAAATATCATCAGATTTCATAGAATGTTACGATATTTTATCATATTTTAGTGGATTTTAAAGAATTTATGCACGACAAGTGCGGTATTTCGTAGGGTTTCAAAGATTTGAAGAGATTTGAATTTTTTTTTAATTCACCCTGAATTCTTTTAATTCTTTAGAAGTCTTTTGCATATTTGTAATTTTCTTGAATTCATCTTTTACTCAATTCTACTTAATTCAATGGATTAACTTTTTTTTTTAAATTTCTGTTTACTTGGTCCTAGGGATCAATTGATAAAATGATAAAAGTATTTGAAATATTTTAAGGTATCTTTTCAAATACAATATTTAAGGGTTTTTGTAAAAGATTTCCTGGCGTTTTTAGGGGCTTTAAAAAGTTTCAAGGGATTTCAAAAGATATTAAAAGATTTTTAATATTGTAAGAAATTTTAAAAGATTCCCAGAAATTTTGTATTTATTTCAATAGTTTGAAGGGATTTCAAAGACTTTAAAATATTTTAGGATATTTTAAAAGATTCTAAGGGATTTTATAAGATTTTTGAAGATATCAATGACTTTTTGACATTTTAAGAGCTCTGAAGGTATTTTGATAAATTTTCCAGGATTTCAGAAAGTATCGTCAGATTTCATGTAATTTCATAATGGATTTCGAAGAATTTATTCACAAGAAGTGAGGGATCTCGTAGGGTTTCAAAGATTTCAAGAGATTTTCAAATATTTTTTGCAATTCATTTGGACTTCGCTCAGAATTATTATTAGTTTATCCTGAATTATTTTAAATTATTTTGAATTCTTCTAAATTCACTCAATTCTACTCAATTCAGTGGATTTTAAAAAAGTTTTGGTTTAATTCATCTTGAAGTATTTAAAACTCACCTTAAATTCTAAGGCATTTCATCAAATTCTTTTAAATTCTTTTTAAGCTTTCTGAACTCATTTGAAACTTACTCAGTTCAATGAATTTTTTCATATTCTTGAATTGTTTTGAATTCTCTCTGAATTTACTCAAATTTTATTGTAATCAATGGAATTTCTTTGATTTCAAATTTGTTTTCCAATTCATTTGAATTGTTTTGTAGTCATTAGTCACTTCTTTGGTTAGAAATTAATGGGTTATCAAAGATTTGATGAGATTTGAAATTATTTTTTTGCAATTCACCCTGAATTCTTATTAATTTACCCTGAATTATTTTAAATTCTTTTGAATTCTCTTGAATTTTTGTAATTCACTTAAATTCTCCTAAATTTACACAATTCTACCTAATCAGTGGATTTTGTTGAATTTTTTAAAGTTTTTATTTAATTGGCCCTGAAGGTTTTTAACCTCACCTTGAATTCTTAGGCATTTCATTAAATTCTTTTGAATTCCCTCGAATTGTTCTAAGCTCATTTTAAAGTTACTAAATTCAATGAAGTTTTTTCATATTTTTGAATTATTTTCAATTCATTTGAATTTTTAGAAATCTATCTTGAATTTTTATGAATTTCATTAAATTTTTCTCGTTTACCTTAAATTCCTCAAAATCTATTCTAATTTTACGGAAATGAATGGAATTTTTTGATTTAACAATTTTTTTTCCAATTGATTTGAATTTTTTTTAATTTAACTTGAATTGTTTTGAAGTCTTATGAATTTATCCGTAATTCGTTACCCTTTGAGCGCGAAAAAAGTACCCTATGAGCGTGACAAAAAGTACCCTTTGGTCCCTATATTTTATGCCATAGGTACTGTGAGGCCTGTATTAGAAATGAGGGTGAGTAGGGGCGATGGATTGTAGACTAGAGAAGGGAAGTAGGGGTGTATTATCTGGGGAAGCGTGGATAGGGGAAAGTAGGGAAGCAAGAAGAGTGGGGAAGGGATAGCCAAGCGTGAAGTGAGGGATGGGGAAGTATGGGAGGGGGAAGTGTGAACGATTTAATTAACGTCTTAATAGGCTACGAAACCCTTTTTGCAGGCGCCCGACGCCTACTATGACTATTTTTTTCCAGTTTCTTCCTCCTAAAGATTATATTTTTAGTTAAAAATTGTATTATTTGGTTGAAAATTCCACAATTCTGTTCAAAAGTTATCATTTTTGGTTGAAAATTCAACAATTTTGGTAGAAAATTCAACAATTTTGGTAGAAAATTAACTATTTTGTTGACATTTTTTTAACTGAAAATATTACTTTTCTATTTTTGCTTGAAAATTTATGTTTTTTTAGTTGAAAATTCGTCTTTTTCAGCAGAAAACTGATCTTCTTTGGTTGAAATTTCCTCTTTTTTTTATGCAATTTTTCTTTTCTTCAAAGTTCAATCTCGATTTTCATATTTTTTTATTAAAAATTTGACCATTTGTTTGAAAATTCATGTTTGTAGTTTGAAAATTCGACTATTTATTTAAAATTTCAACTATTTTGTTGTAAATTCAATTCTTTTTTTGAAAATTCATCTATTTGGAGAGATAAATTATCATTTGGATGGAAAATTCATCGTTTTTGGTTGAATATTCAACGGTTATCTGAAAAGATCAATTATTTGGTTGAAAATGCAATTTTTTGTTGAAGTTCAATCGTTTTTGTTTCAAAATTCGAGCACTTGGTAGAAAATTTATCTTTGTAGATTGAAAAGACCACAATTCGCTGAAAAATTCAACTATTATGTTGAAAATTTAATTACTTTCTCAAAAAGTTTTTTTTTGTTTGTTAAAATATCAACTGTTTTGCTGAAAATTCTTCCTTTTGGATAAAAGATTTATCTTTTATAGTAGAAAAGTCACCTTTTCTGGTTGAAATTAATAAACAGATCTTTAATTTTTTAAATTTTAATTCGAATTTTTTTATTCTGTTTATAAAAGATTCTATGTTAAAAATGTCACAAGATTAAAATTTTGGTCTTGGAACATTAATGTTCATGGAAAAAGAAAATTTTGTCAGGGAAAAGTCAAGGAATTTTGAGAAGAAGTTTTTCGGCCATCCTAAATAATTAATTAACACATTTAATATAAAGTTTCAATTTGAAAAGAGAAATTTTCAATAATTGTTTTGTTTTTAGGGATTTTGCATACGTAGCGAGAGACAAATCGACCCGGAAATACATGTGCCATGTGTTTCGATGTGATATCCCGCCGCTAACTATCGCCAATACACTGCGTGATGCTTGCAAAAAGGTCTTGATTGAACGGGAGCTTCATCAAAATCCAGCCAGGCCTGTGGATATTAATGGTAGAACAAGTTTGGCCGCGAGACCAACAAATCTTCCCACAGAGCATCGACGCTTCCATAGAAATGGACAGGCACTTGTCAGTTAGTATACATTTCGAAGTCTTGTGCAATTCCGTTAGACAATTTGACCTTTTTAACTTTATGTTTCTTAAAATTCCCTCTTCAAAATCTAAACTTATAAATTTTGATTGAGATAAATTCCCCTATTCCCCCCTTTTCCGCTTTCTTTCTCAAAATCCCCTATAATCCCTATATTTGGGAATTTTTTCCATTTTCCTCCCTTTTTTTAAGCTGCGATCAATTTTTCAGGAACTATATTAATAAAGAAATTATGAGTAGCTTATAGAAACTACAATTCAAAGAAAAAAGAAAATTGCCGACGATTCGCGCAAAAAAAAATAGAAAAAAGAAAATCTAACATGATTGATTCAATAGTGCCGCAAAAGAGAAGAAAAACATATCTCACACTTAATTGAGATACTTTTGTTCTTATTTAATTAATTTTGAAATTAATATTTTATTTTCATTTTCCTGTCTCAAAAAAGTCCCGAAATCATCGCAATCTTTGTTGTTGAATACCTATTTGGCTTTCTTTACTTGAAATTGTTTTATATCTTAAACATGACATTTTGAAAATTAAATCTACAAATAATCCCTTTTAATAAGAAAAATCATAGAAGATCTTCTGCAAATTAAGAAACATTTGTGCTTTTTCATACTTTTGCGCGTTTTAATTAAAATTTCCAAATTGTCTAATAAATTATTGAAAATATTATACACGATTTATGTTAGTGCTTTTCGCTGTAAATTTTTTTTTAAAGGCTGCGTCTAGTCGTCTTGACAAATTTTTAAAGTTGAAAAAGGGGATAAATTAGTCGTCATTCACAGCTATTAAATTCACAATTATCACATTTTTTGGTTTTTCTGGCGTTGTATACGGATAATCGCTCATTTAATTTAGATTTTAAACTTCCGTTTTTCACTGGAAGTGGATATAGATTTAAAAAAAATATATATATAATGATTGAACAATTTTAGTTTATGCTAACATTTTTCACTGGAAATTGATTTTTTTGAACAAACAAAAATTAGACTCAAAAGAAGATTTGTAATCTTAAACCATTTTTTGTTACGTTATGTTAATGTTTTTCGTATAAAATTGCTATACTTAAAAAAAATCAAAGAATATTTACATTATATTAACCATAATAGGGTTTTTCACTATAATTCGGTAAATTTAAACAAAAGTCATTCGACATGAAAAATTAAACTTACAATTTTGAACAACTTTAGGTCAAGTTATTGTTTTCCGTCGTAAGTTAGTTTTTTTAAAAAAGGCAACTCTGATGACTATAGAAGAATATTATATATTAATTTTGAAGTTAAGACATCAATTTTCATCAGTTATCAAAAATATTGTCCTTCGTTTTCTTTTTTTATTATTTTAGGTTAAGGGTGTTGGTTAGATCCTACTTGGAATTTTTTTTTCTAGGCACGGCACTGACTCCATATATATTTTTTCCCAAGCATTTGAGAACGAAAGAAAGAAAACTGGTCAAATATCCGGGGTTTTGCGAGATCCTGGGATCAACAAAATTGATAGGAATGAAGCCTTTTGCTGAGGCAATCATTATTTCCGCGGAAATTATAAATTTTGCGAAAGGGAGAAATCTGCGGTTAGCAGAAGACAGCATTTGAACGGCGAGAACCGTTTGCAAATTTATTTTTTTACTCACAATTCTGACATCACAGAAGCATTTTCAGAGGTCATGCAATATTCGAAGACCCAAAACTTGATGATGGCGAACCTAAATTTTTCGAAATACGTCGCGAAATGGAGAAAAATGTAGAATAAAATTGAGATGTCCTGTGTATGTGAAGACCATAAGCAAAGATTTGCCATAGGACATTAGACTGTAGTAGCAAGCAGCAAAGCAAACGCGGCATATAGACCATCTGTCAAATTCGCGCTGCAATGCTCTGAAGTCCGCCCCGATTTCGCGAGTGGCAATGTGTTGTGCGGACTTCAGAGCATTGCAGCGCGAATTTGACAGATGGTCTGTATGCCGCGTTTACTTTATGGTCTTCACATACACAGGACATCTCAATTTTATTCTACATTTTTCTCCATTTCGCGACGTATTTCGAAAAATGTAGGTTCGCCATCATCAAGTTTTGGGTCTTCGAATATTGCATGACCTCTGAAAATGCTTCTGTGATGTCAGAATTGTGAGTAAAAAATAAATTGGCGAACGGTTCTCGCCGTTCAAATGCTGCCTTCTGCTATCCGCAGATTTCTCCCTTTCGCAAAATTTATAATTTCCGTGGAAATAATGATTGCCTCAGCAAAAGGCTTCATTCCTATCAATTTTGTTGATCCCAGGATCTCGCAAAACCCCGGATATTTTACAAGTTTTCTTTCTTTCGTTCTCAAATGTTTGGGAAAAAATATATATGGAGTCAGTGCCGTGCCTAGAGAAAAAAAAATTCCAATTCGGATCTAACCAACACCCTTAAAGTTACTATAAAACACAAAAAATTTATATATGTTAATTTCATATTTAAATTTAAAAATTGCGTGAGACAAAAAATCATCGCGCTCGTGTTTGTATTCTTGTTTAATCAAATTTGTCGTTTCTTACATAAGCCTTGCATTTATTAATTTTTATTCATAAAGCTGTTATTTTAAAAAGAAAATAAATCCCCTTTTTCGGAGAAGAATCCCCCTGCTTTCCCTCCAAATGTATTCCTGAACCACTGTGATTCCCGAACCTATTATAAAATTATTTTGCAGTGGCCAATCTCACGTGTAGAATTATTGTAGTACCGGTTATTTGGTCCATCAAAGCCGGTTATTTATTGACTAGATTATTATTTGAGATACCTAACAAATCTAATATCAAATGACGTCTAATTTTATTCAGCGCTTGAATCCCTTATACGTATTTTTTATAATTATTTTAGCGCAATCGTTCCCAACACCAATGGAGGAACCTAAGAAAGTGCTACGGGCGCAATATCTCGGATCGATGCAGGTCACAGAGGCCACTGGAATGGAAGTGTTAAATAACGCGATAGACCACACCGTTACTAATACTCCCTTAAGCCAATGGCGAAATGTCAATGTTGCTGTTGCACCGAGTATGATATCAATATTAACACCAAATGTAAGTATACCATTAAGCCATTTCCCTTTCGGGGTAGGCGTGACACTACCCGATTCGGGTAGTGTTTCTAGGTTGATAACTTGTAGTAAATAACTACAAGTGTGGGCTCACCACACCCACGATGTGCCAACAACACTCAGTTTTCTCGAATGGTCACCCATCCAAGTGCTAACCGCGCCCAACGCTGCTTAACTTCAGTGATCTGACGAGAACTGGTTTTTTCAGCGTGGTATATTATTATTAATGATATTGATATATTAATATTAATATATTAATATATATATATTAATATATGGATATTATGGATATTAATATACTCAACTCCCGATATAAGACCGGTTTCGGGCATGGCTTGCCTTGGCCTTGATCCTAAATCGGGGGAATCCAAACGTAAACAAACAGGGTCGTGTGAATAATTTCTGTTGGACTTGAATGCATGACGCAACCTGATGTAACTAAAGCGCTGAGAGTGCGGCCCTCGAGCTGCTTGTCACGCTTGACTGAGCACATCCTCTCTTCCGGCCCAGCGGCTCTTCTCATCACGAAATTGCGGAAGCCATCAGTTCTGGGAATAGCGTATACCGGGGGGTCTTATATCGGAAGTTGAGTGTATTTGGAAAGAATTTTAATTCAGTTGAATCATTAAAATTAGGAAGAAGGTAAACATTCAATTCCTTGTCTCACAAGGGGAACCGACACCATTTGGAATTTTGTTTGTTTCATACTCCTCCCAGTAATAGGTAATTACCAAACTAATATGCTAAAGTAATAAAATGTGCTTTTCAGTCATTCTCGAGGAAAACGGCTTTTAAAAAATCCACGCACGTTACATGGACCGCGATGCGAGAGTCTGAAAACTCCCAGTTAGATCAGGCGATAGTGCCCCAAGTTTGTAACTGGAAATTTCGGGCTCAATTCCTGCTGCCGGCATTTTTTGACAGTTTTTTTTTCGTTCAAATTATTTTTTTATTAAAATTTTCTATTAAATTTATTTAAATCAAGCCACAATATTCATTTTTAACCATTTTTTTTGTAATATGAAAAAATGTTTTTTTTTCACCTTTACCGCTTTTACTCTAAGAAAAGATTTTTTATAGAAAATTCTGGTATTTCTTTATTAAATTGAATATTTTAGTTTTTATTATTTGGGTATGAGATACACATAAAATAAATATTCAAATATGTAGAAATAGTAATATAAAATTGTATAAAAATAAAATATGAATAAAAAAACATTTTTTAACATTAATATAATATTCATATTTTAAAATTAGAGTAATGTTTAAAAAAAAATTATACAAAGAATAAGAATTTTTCAAGGATGTCGCACTGACTTATTCTTGAAATATTCACTTCGGAAGTAATAAAGGTTGAAAACCCCAATTTTTTCACATGAAAAAAAATATTTTGGCTTGATTTAAATAAAATTAGTAGTCAGTTGCAATAAAAAGGAAAGAATTCGAACGAAAACAAAATTGGCAACAAATGTCGGCAGCAGGAATTAAGCCAAGACTTTCCAGTTATGAACTCGGAGCGCTACCGCTTGATCTAACCGGGAGTTAAAAGACTCTCGCATCGCGGACCATGCAACGTACGTGGGTTTTTTAATTACTGTTTTTTTCGATAATGGCTTGAAAAAGCATCTTATCACTTTAGCATGCTACAAGTTTGGTAATTACCCATTACTCGGAGGAATATGAATCCAAACAAACTGTCTAACTTTGGCTCCCAGAATAAATTGAGATTGCAATTTTTTATTCCGCAATGAAACCAATATTATATTATCTTTTAAATACCAATATCTGATTGATTTCGAATTGATAACAGGATGACAAGCTGATCACAGAATGTCGAGTTCGCTACTTGTCCTTCCTCGGAATTGGACAAAACGTGAAACAATGTGCTTTTATTATGCACACAGCTCAGGACACTTTCATCGCGCATATCTTTAACTGCGAGCCAAGCAGTGGAGCTCTCTGCAAAACAATCGAAGCTGCTTGCAAAGTAAGAATCTTCTGAAAATATAAGTTTTTGATTTATTTTGCTCCGGGAGAGGTTTTCTGCACTTTTGGTCTCTCCGGATCAAAGCTAGGCAATCTTGGGGTGGCCACATATCAGAAAAAGCCTGGAAATCAGGAAAGAGTGAGGGAATTTTATCGGTCAGGGAGTCAGAAATTTGGAGAAAAAAAAGCTGGCAAATGACAGGGAATTTATATAAGTGGCACTTTAAATAACTGCCAATTATAAGAAATTTAACATTTTTAATTTTTTTATTCCGTTTATAGAATATTATATGTTAAAAATAATACAATATTAAAATTCTGGTCTTTGAATATTAATGGTCACTGAAAATAAAAAATTGGTCATTAAAAAGTCAGGTGATTTTGAAAGTGAAAGTTGCAGCTACCCTGATATTTATTATTTAATATTCCCGTTAGTGATTAATTTGCCTTGTATTTCTTTTTCTATTTCTGTATTTTCAGTTGCTTCCTCCTAATGATTATATTTTTAGTTAAAACTTTTATTATTTGGTTGCAAATTCAACAGTTTTCTTCCAAAGCCATCCTTTTTGATTGAAAATTCAACTGTTTTATTGAAAATTCCTTTTTATATTGAAAATCTCACTATTTTGATAGAAAATTACCTTTCTTGTTGCAAATTTATATTTTGTTCTTAAAAATGAAACTGAAATATTTTTTAGTTCTTTCGGTAGAAATTTCATCTTTTTTGGTTAAAAATACAACTTTTTGGCTGAAAATTAATCTCCTTTGATTGAGGATTCGACTACTTTGTTTGCAAATTCATCTTTTTTGTCAAATTCATTTCTTTTTAATTTAAAATTGAAATCTTTTTTGATTCAGATATCTACTATTAAATTATTCGTTGAAAATTCATCTTGTATGGTTGAAAATTTAATTGCTTGGTTGAAGTAATTCCTCTACAGAAAATTCGTCTTTTGGCTTGAAAGTTCAACAGTTAGGATACATTTGTTTTCTTTCTTGACTGAAAAAATCTTTATCTGTTGAAAATTCGTCTTTTTGGTTAGAAAATTTAAATTCTGGGTAAAATGATAAACTACTTTGTTGAAAATTAATTTCTTTTTGTTTAAGACTCATAATTTTAATTAAAAAATTGTGTATTTGGTTGGAAATTAAACTATTTTGTTTTAAATTCGTCTTTTTGGTACAAAATTAATATTTGCGAGTTTTGGTTGAAAATTCGTTTTTGTGGTTGAGAATTCATCATCATTGGTTGAAAATTCAACTATTTGGTTAAAAGTTTAATCATTTTGATGAAAATTAAACTCTTTAATTGAATTTCTCGCTTTTTGGTTGAAATATCAATTATTATATTTTTTGTTGAGAATTCATATTTTTGTTCAAAATTCAACTTTTCTGATTGAAAATTCAACTGCTTTTGGTTGAAGATTAATCTGTTTTGTTTGAAAATTCGACTATTTGGTTGAAAATTAATTTTTATCTGTTGAAAGTTCGTTTTTTTGGTTAGAAAATTTAAATTCTGGGTAAAATGTTAAACTAATTTGTTCAAAATTAATTACTTTGTGTTGAAGATTCATAATTTTTATTAAAAATGTGTGTATTTGGTTGGAAATTAAACTATTCTGTTTTAAATTCGTATTTTCGGTAGAAAATTAATATTTGCGGGTTTTGGTTGAAAATTCGTTTTTGTGGTTGGTAATTCATCATCTTTGGTTGAAAATTCAACTATTTAATTAAAAGTTTAATCATTTTCTTGAAAATTAAACTCATTAATTGACTTTCTCGCTTTTTAATTGAAATATCAATTATTATATGTTTTGTTGAGAATTCATATTTTTGTTAAAAATGCAACTTTTCATATTGAAAATTGAACTGCTTTTGGTTCAAAATTAATCTGTTTTGTTTGTAAATTCGACTATTTAGTTGAAAATTAATTTTTTTATGTTGAAAATTCAACAATTTGATTGAAAATTCAACTATTTTGTTGAAATTTTAATTATTTTGTAGAAGTCAGGGAATTTTGAAAATGAAGCTTTGCGGCCACCCTGAATCTCTTCCGAATGAAATTGAAATAATTTTTAACCGTTTATTAACAATAGCTCAACTTCCTTTCCAGTTAAGGTATCAGAAGTGTCTCGATGCCCACCCCCAAGGTTTCCGAAACGCCAGAAGCCTGAACACCCCTAATGGTCGAGGATTGGGCGCCACTCTGAAGTCCCTCGTCGGCTCCCTCACTGGTCGCAAAAACAAGCAGGGTGAATCCTGAGACGAAGCTCTCTCGCTGCAGGTAAATTGGGAGACTTATACCTTGGTCTAGGACCTAGGTCATAGGGCCAAATATCGTCCCCTCTCAATATTATCATGACTATCTCGGCAACGTAGTCAAAGGAATTGCATTCCAGGAACTCTGGCCGCTGCCTGAGCGAGAGATCATCAAACACACACACTTGCAGTCGCCTCTAACCCTGTTGTACTTTGGTGACTCCCCTCCGAGCGACTCGCTCAGATCGCTGCTCTCACCTACTCTTGACACCAAACGCAAACAGTTTGCACGCTGGGAAAGCAACCCCTAAAATCTCCAATGGAAGAGGAACTAAGGACTGGGAGAACGATCCGGACCGAATCGAGCGTTTCAAAACACGCTCATGTATCACAGCTCTAGTGAACTACGCTTACGTGTGTTGGTATGATGTTGTATGTTATCGCAGTGTCTTGATTATTTGATCGAGAATTCTCGAGAAAAGCGAGCGGTTCCTTTCTCTAGGACAGGGCTCACCATTTTCGACAGGTTTTGACTGATACGACAAGTGCCTGACTGACAGCAAGTTTTTATGTCATTTTTTTCTTAAGTTTCCAGGAATCCTACAAACTGTACAGAGGGTTAGGCTCGATACAGTCAATCGGTACGTAGATGGAAGTAAAGGACTAGGGTCGAGTTCGATGAAGATTTTGTTGGGAACTATTTGACCTAATCTTTGTAACTGACACTGTAAGTCATATCAGTCAATGACTGCCCTAGTGGACCGCGTGGACGAAACGGTTACTCAGTCCGCTAGGGTGACTTCTGGTGAGCCCTGTTCTGGGACATAGGTCTATCTAGGAGGCTCGATCACTCGAAAAAGATCGAGGTTTCCTTCTCGGGGAACTCCATGCCGAACTCACAGAAATGAAATATAAATTTCACCGTTTTTTTTAATTTGCACAAATTGTTATCTATAGAACATTAAATTTAACTAAGAAACATTTTGGAATCAAGTTCGCAATTCATTTTTCTGTCACTAAGATAATATTTCTTCAAATGAATTCGTGTTTATGCAGCAGAATTTATGTGTATTGAATTAAATTCGACGGAATCCAAATTAATTCAAAGTGAATGAGACTAAACTAAGTTCAACTGAATAAAATAGAATTCCAATTAATCCAATTAAATTGTAAGTGAATTAAACGCAATTCAACTGAGAGCTGAATTAAAATTCAAGGCGATTGATTCATTGAAGCAATATTAAATGCAATAGTTTTTTGAGAATAAACTTTTCGACAAAAATATTTTACAGTTAAATTTCTCGTTCCACAGGTATTAATTGTCCAAGTTTAAAAAAGATCCCTGAAATTAATATTTGATTTGAATGAGTTTGGCGTGGAGTTCCCCTCTCCCTACGCAGAATGAATCTCGAAGGGTGTTGTATGTACATAAGGACTCAGTGCACTCGATTGCGAATTTAAATCGAAAACTCGGATTCTTTTCTAATTTGAACTTAATTCTAATTTGAAATTTTAATTTCCTTCAAGTTAGATTCAAGTTTAAGCAAGATTGAAATTAGATGAAATTTCAATCGGGAAGCGATGGAGAAACGAGCTGCACATAACGTTTCCACGAGGCATTTCACGAGAGAAGCTTTGAGAGCTTATACATGAACTAAACCTGGTACGTGTATTCTCGACTGTACAGACTAGAAAGAGACCGAGAAAAAGAGAGAAAAATACTTCGACGAAAATCTCCGACGTCGTCGTTGTCCACACGTTAGCTAATAGGGAATTTATTTTTTATGGCAAAATAATAGAACTCGTGTCTCGAGAGGTGATATGACAAATATTAGCGCGAAAGGCCCGTATTTTGTCGGGCCTCGCAACGTATGTACGTTAATAAAAGTTTCAAAGTTGTGCGCTATATACATATTATATGATAATATTGACATATAAAAATATATGTACGTATACATAAGTTAAGCTCGGCAAGCCGGATCTGAGATCTAGTGTGATCCAACCGAGGGGTTCATAACTTCTGCAATCTGTGTAGATCAATTATCATTCATTTTTCGACGCTTTTAAATTAACT
Source organism: Andricus curvator (assembly GCA_932195095.1). Classification (NCBI taxonomy): domain Eukaryota; kingdom Metazoa; phylum Arthropoda; class Insecta; order Hymenoptera; family Cynipidae; genus Andricus; species Andricus curvator. The sequence goes on from CAKNYM010048896.1 coordinate 286,825, forward strand.
GAAAATTGGCCTTGTTTCAAATTTAATTTGTTTTTTGAACTCTTTAGAATGGCTACTATTATTAATTAATAAAGTATTCCAGTTTAAACTGGTACCGTTCTAGGTACTATAAATTTAAAGGCCGTAATAAGGGGGAATCAGGCGCCCCTTTTACCTGGTCAGACTCTAAATTTAAACATCTTAATAAGGTGCAGTCGGGCGCCCCTTTCATTCGGCTCAACTCTAAATTTGAACACCGTAATCAGGCCGAATCCTGCGCTTCTTTACCCGGGTCAACTCGCAATTTAAACATCCTAATTAGTCGAAAACGGGCGCCCCTTTTACCCAGCCCAACTCTAAATTGAAACGTCTTCATTATTTGAAATCCGGCACCCCTTTTACCCGGTCCAACTCTAAATGTAAACGCCGTAATTAGGCGGAATCTAACGCCCCTTTTACCCGGCTAAACTTTAAATTTAAGTGCGAAAATTGGGCGGAATCGGGCGCCCCTTTTATCCGGTGCAACTCTAAATTTGAACGCCCTAATCATGTGCCTCTTTTTCCTGGCCCAGCTCTAAATGTCAACACTGTGATGAAAAGGAATCAGGCGCCCCTTTTACTCGGTACAACTCTAAATTTAAACGCCCCAATTAGGCGGAATCAGGCACCCCTTTCTCTAAATCAGGCACGCCCGACTCTAAATTCAGACGTCGTAATTAGGCGAAATTTGGCACAACTCTAAATTCATACTCCGTAATTGGGCGGAATCGTGCGCCCCTTTTACCCGAACCGAATCTAAATTTCGACGCCTTAAAAAGCCTGACTCTAGTGCCCCTTTTACTCAGTCCAACTCTAAACGCCGCAATAAGGCGGAATCGGGCACCCATTTTACCCTCTTCAACTACTAATTTAAACGTCGTAATAAGATAGAATCTAGCGCCCCTTCAACTCGTTCTAACCCTAAATTTAAACGCTTTAAAAAGGCTGAATGAGGTGCCCCTTTTACCTGGTCCAACTCTAAATTTAAATACCGCAATAAGGCGGAATCAGGCACCCCTTTTTATTTTCCTTTCAGGTCTCCTATTTATTGTTATATCCCGGAGAAAGCAAACAGAAAGGTTATGTCCATGAATTTTTATTTTTAAATAGTTTCTTCTTCGAGGTTTGTTATTTTAAAGTATGTACGATTTGAAATTCTGTAATTTGAAAATTGATATACTTTTATGTAATCGATCTACATGAAAATTCGAAGTTCTCTACACCTCGGATCCAACCTACGTCCGACGCACCCTGCACACTTCGCATGCATTTCCACATACAGTGAGACACACAGGAAGACAAACAGGCAAGACAAATTCTATATTCGTCGATAATCATCTTCATTCACACACGAGTACTCACAACTCTTCATGAGATACTCAAACTGTTGCAACTTTGTGCACGCGCGGTTACAAATAGAACGAGTAGGTCTACACAGAAAAACAGTTTTAAAGGTAGAACAAAGGTCTTGTTTTAAGACAAGAAGGTCTTCTTTTAAGACAAGGAAGTCGGATGAAATCTAGATTCAAGTCTGAAATCGGGCTTAAATTAAGGTGTGGGAAAAACAAGTTGTAACAAAGACTAAACTTTTTTTCTGTGTATGAATATAGTCGAAAGTTCGGCTTGCTCGAAGTCGTCCGAGTATTCGAAAGTCTTATTCCAGTCACACAACATCAAAGAAACAAAATTATCAAACCTTCGAATACTCGAGTCGAATGTGTATATTCGTTCGCTTTGACAATTATTCGCACGAGTGTGAATGGGAACCTTGGGGAAAAATAGATAAAAGAGAGCGTTGGAAGACGTAGACCAATTTTTAACTTATGGAGATCTACTGACGATTTTGATAATCCGGGTGAAGAAGAAAACTATTTGTAAATTATATATAAAAATGAGTCTATAAATTATAAGTGTTTGTAATCTTAGTATACTCATTTTTACATATTTACCCGGAACTTTAGGGGGTTATTTGTATTTTTAAATTCGAGTGGATTCCATAAGTTGGGTGCAATAAATTCTGCAGAAGTCCAGCCTACTTTTTCGGAAGATACGAAAAAAGCTCCCAACGCTTTCTAATATAGGAGAATTCAAGTCTGGGATTTTCAGATTGAAATTCCAGAGATGAAAATTTGAGAAATTGAAAAATCGCTGCTACTGCTAGTTGCAGATAATAACTTAAGCTGGAAAATCTCGTGTTCGTTAAGCCTAATGTACATGCGTGATTATTCCGATCGTTCCAATTCTGGTTCCAACACTCGTAAAAAAAAGCCTGCGTTAATCATATCGTAAAAGTACGATCTGAGCTTGACCGCAGGTCGTATTACCTTGCAGTTTTTAGAGAGGCGAAAATGAGCGCAGCACAATATCTTATGCATATTTATATGAACCGCATTTGTCCAGTAATTTACCTTCCATGTTGAACTCCGAGCTTGAACTGAATATTGAATCTTCGAGAGGGTGGCGGGCCATGTAACTTATTGGGATTCGACGGAAATTGTTAAATAGTCACGTGGGTAGGCGTCGATCTCACAGACTGAACCGGTTAAACTTGAATATCAGAAGCGGCACAATAAATGGAATGGATTAAAGCACTTCAGACCGACTTTTTGTATACCCTCATCTCATTTTTTAGCTTGTTAATGAGAAATAGGGCCAGTGTTGGGTAAGTTACTTTTTTTTAGTAACTTGTTACAGTTACGTTACTTAGCGAAAAAAGGTAACTGATGACAAGTACATTACTTGTAACAAACTAGTTACAGTTACTAGATAAAGTAACTTCTTGTTATCTAAAAAGTTACTTTTTCCAATTCCTTCATTTTATAATATAAAAATAACTAATATGATAATACATAAAAACTTAATTTAAAAGGCCAGTATTACTTGTTTCGTGGACTTTATTTTTGTCAATCATTAAAAATGATTTTTCATATTGAATTTCAAGCTGAAATCACGACTCACGTATTTAATTCTAGCAAATACTATTTGCATGATTGTCGAAAAGAATATTTATATTTGTTATACTACCTTAAAATTGGTTCGATTAAATTCAGTAAAATTTGTCTACATTTAAGACTCCATTCTGAAATTCAGGTAACAATTTTAAGTACCATAGCCTACAATTTTTAAATTTTTGGACAAAACATCTGTTGTGTGATTTAATTTGAAATGCTTTAAATTCCTAACAATTCAAGTAAAGATACTGCATTTTCAACAAAATAGATGACTTTTTAACAAACTGGTTGAATTATCAACTAAAAAGATGAATTTTCAACAGAAGAGTTGAATTTCCAACCAAAAAAGATTTTTTCAATCACTTTTTTTAACCAAACAGTTGAATTGTTAACCAAAAAATATGAAACTTTTTTACCGGAAGAAATGAATTTTCAAACCAAACAGAATGAATTTTCAAAAAGAAAGTTACTTTTCAACCAAATAGGACTTTCTACCAGAATATTTCATTTTTTAACAATGTACATGAATTTTCAACCAAATCCTTGAATTTTCTTACCGAAAATATCAATTTTCCACAAAATTATTAATTTTTAACACTAAAGGAGTTAATTTTTAACTAAATAGTTGAATTGGCAAAGATGAACAAGCCTGAACCCTCTACATATTTTTTTTACTGAAAACGAATTTTCAAACCAAAAACAACACTTTTCAACAAAAGAGTTGAAATTTCAACAAAAATGTTCGTTATTTTTCAATGAACTATTTGAACTTTCTACCAGAATAGTTTTTTTTTTCATACATGAATTTTTAACCATAATATATGAATTCTCAACGAAAAATATAGTAGTTCATATCATTTCAAGCAAAAAATATTTTAATTTGAAATCAAACACAGTTGAATTCAACCAAAAATTCCTCAACAATCCTCAGATTAATTTTCTACCAAAATAGTTGAATTATCAACAAAAAGAAATGAAATATTTTACCGAAAGAGATTAATTTTGAAATGAAAAATCCGAATTTTGAACCAAGAAAGAAAAAAGATTTCACTGAATTGTTTAATTTTCAAGCAAAAAAAAAGGAATTTTCTACAAATTTTTTAAACCATTTTTAAATCATTTTTAAACCGAAAATATGAATTATCAACGAAAAAGCTACTTTTCAACCAAATAATTGAACTTGTTACCAAAATAGTGTAATGTTTAACAAAATACATGAATTTTCAATCAAAATAGCTCAATTCTATACGAAAAATATCATATTTGATATTATTTCAACCATAAAAGATTTTAATTTTAAATCAAACACAGTTCGATTCAACCAAAAAAGACGAATTTTCAACAAAATACATGAATATTAAACCAAATCAGATTAATTTTGTACCAGAATAGTTGAACTTTCAACAACAACAACAATGACATTTTTTTACCGTAAGAGATAAATTTTGAAACGAAAAAGACGAATTTTGAACCAAGAAAGAAAAAATGCCAGTGAATTGTTCAATTTTCAAGCCAAAATGACGATTTTTCTACAAAACAGTTACAATTTCAAACCAGAAATATGAATTTTCAAGTAAAAAGTCACTTTTCAACCAAATAGTTGAACTGTCTTACGAAACAGATGAATTTTTAACAAAATACAGGAATTTTCTTACCGAAAATATTAATTTTCAAACAGAAAATTATGTTTCAATAAAGGGAATTAATTATTAACTAAATAGTTGAATCCTCTACAATTTTCAAACAAAAAAGACGAGATTTCAACAAAAGGATTACATTTTCAATAAAAAAATTAATTTTGAATCTAATAGTTGAATTTTTAACCGAAATATTTGAATTTTCTTCTAAAAAAAAAGAAAAAACAAATTTGAAACAAAATAGTTAAATTTTTAACCAAAGAAATGAATTTTCAACTAAAATTGTGAATCTTCAAACAATAAATGAGTTTTTAACAAAGCAGTTCATCTTTCAACCGTCTAGTTAAATTTTCAACGAGAAAAGACAAGTATTCAACAAAATAAACTCAAAATGAACGAGCTGAACCCTCTACAGAATTTTTTTTACTGAAAACAATGCATTTTCAAACCAAAAACAGCACTTTCCAACAAAAGAGTTGAATTTATAAAATAATAACAATACAAATAGAGATAAAAAATTTTCTGATGAAAAATTTTCTGAGGAACAAATTTTTTCGAAAATCATAAAAACGCAGTAGGCATCAATAACAACAATATCAATACAAAATTCGATAGTAAATTTTTTGGTGAAAAATTTTCTGAGGAAAAATTTTTCCGAAAATCATAAAATCGCTACAGGCATCAATAACAACAATAACAATACAAATAGAGATAAAAAATTTT
>CAKNYM010048897.1:0-11772 GCA_932195095.1 Andricus curvator
AAGGTTGCCCACGATGTGTGTTTTTCCGCGCAGTATACCCTGAAGTATCGGCCTAGTTCGCGCATTGTTCTTTCTACTGGGTTCGATTGTGGGTGCCGGATGCTTGAAAACGTGGTTTTGACTCCGTGCTTAGCTAACGTTTTAGTCCACACTGATGATGTGAACTGCGTACCGTGGTCTGTTATGACTGTCTCGGGTTTGCCGACTTGAAGGAAGTAGTGGTTGATGAGTTTGTTTAGGCAAGTTTTTGTATTTTCTTTTTTGATCGGGTATAAAGTTACGAGTTTGGAGAACACGTCTTTTGCTACAAAAATGTATTTTGCACCGCCCCTTGATTGTGGCAAGGGTCCGTAGAAGTCTAGGGATACTAACATATTCGGTTTGTCGGGGATAATCGGTTTGAACTCTCCCTCCATTGTGAAGTTTAGAGGTTTCGTGCGTTGGCACGTGTCGCATGATTTTACCATGTTTTTAACGTCCCGTCTGATCCCTTTCCAAAAAAAATGCTCGTTTGTGAATTTGTTTGTCTTGAATACCCCTGCGTGACCTAAGGTCTCGTGGATTATTTCTGCTATTATCTTTGATTTTTTGGAGGGAATCACGATTCGCCAGTTTTCGTCATGTTTTCCGCGGTAGAAGAGGATGTCGTTATATAGTTTATAGTCTGTTCGCGCTGTTTTGTTATTGGCCTCCTCTATTATTTGTCTTGTTTTTATATCATTGCGTTGTTCTTCTTCAATATTTTTCAGAAATGATGTTAATTGATCGTTTTTATGGCTGAGGATCGCTGCTACGACGTTATGCACTTCACGGTTTATTATTCCGTTACATATGGTGGCTATGTTGAATGATTGATCGCGGGCATCGTCGTTTGCGGGGTAAAAGACGCGGCTAATGTAATCTGCTGGGATGTTGTCTTTTCCCTTACAGTGTATGATGCTAAAATCGTACTCGGATAGTATCATGGACCATCGTGCGAGTCTGGAGTTGTGGAACGGTGTTTTGAGGAAGAAAGTTAGCGCTTGATGGTCTGTGATTATGCTGAAACGGTTATTTAGTAGGAATTTGCTCAAGTTTGATACTGCGAAGACGATCGCGAGTAATTCTAGTTCTGTTACTGTATAATTTATCTCGTGGATGTTCAGGCATCTGCTGATGATTGCAATGATTCTTTTGTTACCATCGTTATCTATTTGAAATAGGATCGCGCTGAGGCCCTGTTTACTCGCATCCGTTTGCAGATGGAATGGTCGGTCGGTTGTGTAGTGTGCTAGAGTAACTGTTTTGCCGAAATTTTCTTTTAATCTTTTGAATGTTTCTTCGTGTTTTTCGGTCCATTTGAATTTATTTTTTTCGCTTAGGATGTCCCTAAATTCGTTCACGAATTTCGCGTGCTCTTTACTGAATTTCCTGTAGTACCCGAAGAATCCTAGCGCGCTTTGTAACTCTTTACGGTTATTGGGAGACGGAATTTCTTGGATCGCTTTAATTCTGTCTGGGTTAGGTTTTACTCCTTCGCCGGAGATTTTGAATCCCAGATAATCTATTTCCGGCTCACAAAAGTTGCATTTCTCAAAATTAATCGTGAATCTTGCTCTTGTCATTCGTTGTAAATAGTCATCTAAGTGTTGTATGTGTTCGTCAAATATTTTTGATGCTATAAGTATATCGTCTACGTATGTCGTTGCGTAAGGTGTTGTGTGTGGTTGTATTGCTATATTTATTGCTCTTACGAAAGCGTTACCAGCCGTCTTGAGTCCAAATGGTACTCGTGTGAACTGATATGCTTTTCCGTCGAACAAGAATGCAGTGTATTTTCTTGATTTTTCCTCTAGAGGAATCTGGTAGTATCCTAACGTCATATCAGTTGTCGTAAAAATCGTTTTGTCGTGGTGGTTTTGAATCAGTTCGTCTATCGGTACGGGTCCTTCGTGTTCTGGGTCTATGTATTTATTTATAAAGCGCGCGTCCAAGCATGGTCGTACCTTCCCGTCCTTTTTATCCACGATTCGTAAAGGGTTGCAGTACGGGCTTGTTGAGGGCTCTATGATTCCAAGTTCTAACATTTCATTGATTGCTTCACGTGTCGCGTTTACTTTAGAAATTGGTATTGGGTAGTTTCTTCGTATTACGTGTTTGTCCGAGGTTAGGACGATGGAGTGTTCGTATAGCGTGGTGCATCCGGGTTTTTCTGAAAACGCTTTTTCATTTTTCAAGACTATTTTTATTAATTTGTTTTTTTGTTCTGCTGTTAAGTTGTGTTTTTTATTGATGAGTGCTTTTGCTTTAGTTTGGAATGTACCTTCTGGGATTATCGTTTTATCTGTTTTCGAGGATAGTGACGCGATTATTTTATTACTTTCATCTGATTGATGGAACGATATCAGGTCATTTTTAACCTCTTTATCCCCAAAAAATATTTTTTTCTGATTAAAGTTTATAACCACTTTGTTTTGGTGCAACCAATCCGCGCCCAAGATTATGTGGTGTGATAGGGATGGAATTACGAGTAATATCGCATTCGCGTTGATGTTTCCGACGGTTAGATTTGCGAGGATCTGTTTTTTAATATGTACTTGCTTTTTGTCTAGCGCGCCTGTCACAGAGATGTTGGATACTGGGAGTGTTGGTGTTTTTCCTTGTAACGCTTTATAATACTGATCTGAAATGCAGCTTACTTCTGCCCCAGTATCTAACATCGCCCATGTTTGTGTGTTATCTATTGCTGTTTTAATTACCGGTGCTTTATGTTTTCCTTTTGTGTTTGTGTGCGCTTGTTGTATGTGTGTATTATCTATGTCGAAAGAGAGTTCTGCTCTGATGGTCGCTATTGTTCTGATGTCCATTTCTGGATCGTGATTTACCTGTTCCTGATCATTTGCCTCGTTTTCTTGCAACTCATCGTCCTCGTGCGCGTCGTTGAGGGTAACCGTATTAATTCCCCGTTTTTCGTTTTTTCCGTAATTTCGTGAATCGCGCTTTTGTTCTTGTCCGGAGTTTAGTGTTTTATTTTGGTACCGAGGTGTGTTCGGTCTCGAGTCTCTATTATCATTTTCACGCCATGAGTATTCTTTATCCCCCATCCTCGGTCGCGAGTTCCTATCTCCCTGCATTCTGTTATCATCCCCCGTTCGCCTACTGTCGTTGGAATAGGGTACGTTTTGTTTGTCTGTGTAGTTCTGTCGCCAGTTGTGATTGTTTCTATTCGCGCGCCATGATTCACCTGGATTCCTTTCGGTTTCCGGTTTCAATGGGTTTTTCCGAACGCCTTCAATCCATGTCAGTGTTTTAATTAGTTGTCTTGTGTCACCTAGATCGGTTGAACCGATAGCGAGTTGAACGTTGGCGGGCAGTTGCCTTACAATGACGCGATTCCTCGCATACTCCGCAAGTGGTGGGACAAAGTCTTGTGCTTGTGTAACCTGCTCGTAGAAATATGAGAGGATCTTGTCATTTTCGCACTTTCTGGTCCGCCATGCGTTCTCTTTTTCGAATCTAATCTCGTCTGAGTAAAATTCTTTTAATAAATCTGTTCTGAACTCGTTATAATTTCCCCATTCCATTGAGTTCGCATCGAACCAAGTGCGTGCTCGGCCTTTGAGGCTGCTTTTTACTACCGTGAACTCATATTGGTGTGTGATATTTTTAATTTCAAAGTATTCTTCCAAATGGCGTAAGAATTCATGTGGGTTTTCGCGTTCGTCAGTGAATCGCGGAAGTTGGATATCTAGTTTTAACGGTCTTGCAGTGCTGTTCATTCGACGCAATTCTTCTATTCCCTGTCTAAGCATGTCTACTAAGTCTGAGAAGTTCCCTGTGCTTTGTACACTCCGGACTCCAACTCGAGCGGGCTCATTTACGTTGGGCGCCATGTAAGAAGCTTCACCCCCTGCTAGATGGGCGGCGCTCTCGTGAGGGGGGTTTTCGCTAATGAGGGTTCTCCGGGAATCCTCGAGCTGTCTCTCCAGTCTGGGGCTGGAGGATAAGTCTCGGTGATTGCCGGTCGATCCCTGGCGTGAATGGGTGCGGCGGAAGGCCATACTGATTGATGTATTTGTTTTTTCTTTGTTTGTTTTCCTTCTTTTTTATTCTTTATCTTTATTCAATTTACTCATATATAAATATGTATAGCTCGAGAGGAGAAGGGAGAAATTAATCAACATAGTTATTTGTATATAAAAGGGTTTCATGTATATTATTAAACAATAGGAGGTACTCGGGCACACATGCCATTACAAAATAATCGTGACTAATTAATCCTATGCTAACAGTCTTATGCCACAGTCATTTGATCAATGCTTGCATCTACCTTTGGTCATCTATAAAGTTGCCGCTACGGGCGTTAAGAAGTTATTATAATCACACTTTCTATATTATGCTAAATTACAAGATATGGCTAGATTTCGCGAAGGAAAGAGTCGATTTCCGCGAGAGTCGCTGACGCCGAGGGACTCTCATCCGGCGGAACGCCACTCGCAGGTGGCGTAGTCTTGGTTAATACGGCAACAGGCAAATTGTCTAACGATGTTGGATCCACCTGGTTCTCTCGGATCGTAAGTTCCTGCATGTGACGCGCTAGTGCGTCGCGTTCGCACTCGGATAGAAACGCGAACGTTCCGGTATAAAGGGCTTCACAGTGCCTAAAATCCGGTGAGTAGGCTTTTCGAGCCGTTTGTGCCTGCTGGCGCGAGATAAGCCTTTCGGGCGATAATTTAAGCGCGTCCGGAGCCGTCGGGGCGTGTGCTGACCGGGGCTGGGCTATACTTGCCCAGTACTGAGCCGCGACGTTTGCTTCTTTCATCAGGCGTTCTGCTAACCCGTTGTCAATTTTTCTCTCCGCCAAAAGATGCTTTATCTTTCTAATCCGGCCGCGGCGCATCCGCGCGACTTCGCTACGAGCTCCCACTGAAAAAATGAGAGAGGACGGAAACCGAAACGATTTAATAAAAGAAATATAAAAAAAACACGTAGATCATTATGAAGGTGGATTTCGACAGATTCCCGTTAGTCAACGCGTCGGGCCATTCTGTAGGGAGAATCAATACTGTGGTAAAAATAAAATAAAATAAAATCTGAGGCGATACTCACTTTCAACAATCGCGTTAAAACAAAAAAAAGGTGTCTGTGTATGCCCAGAGCAGGCGGATAACGCTAGGCAGCAGCGGAAACGCGAATGGCTTACCCAGTGAATCTGGATTATGCCGGTCGTTTGCAGCTATATGCGAAGGTTCCTATTCTTTCCAGTCGAGCTGGAAGATTGAGCGCTCCAGAGGTCTGGAGGATATCTCGCCAGACAAGCTGGCGCACCAAGTGCCTAACGCAAAAAAAAAAAAAAAAAAAAAAAAAAAAAGGGGTGGGGATGAGGGGGCCCCAACCATCGCCCCCTCTTGTGAGATCCAATGCACGAGAGCGGGCGGATGGCGCGGCGAAGCCGTGCCATTCGCGCGCTCGCGATTTATGATCTCCCCGAAGAATGATCGGACTGGAAGAAGTTGTTGTGCGTTACCCGTTCGGGCATTATTACACAGTCTGAGAGAAATTTGACATGACTGGGATTTAAAGTGACGTTCGTTAGATGTGGGAAAAAAGCCCGCAGGCCGCGCGTGTCCTTATATCCTCTTCTCCCTACCTTCAATTGCCGGGCAGGCCCCGGTGGGGTTCAGCGGTGCCTGTGATTGGCGGCGCTTGCCCACGTGGTTCGTACCTCTGGTCGGAGTGGGGCTCGCTGAACGCGTTGAGTGTTGCCTGGCGCTATTCTCGCGCTCTAGGCTTGTCTTATTCTATATATGCGACTGCACTATTGTTACTATCTTATATACGGAGAATAAAGTTATTGCTAATACCTTACGGGCTAAGTGGCAAGTTACAACCTGTGTATGTTGTTTGAGTAAATTCTTTGAAAAACAGATACAACGCCGTCTATATACAATTTTAATCAACAATAATAACACTATACAAAACAAAGATCTCAATCTAGATCAATGTGTTACACTTCCATATTGTCCACTACTGTCAACATTTTTCACTAGATTCTTCAGACAATACAATTTTAAAATTTTATTCAAACCAATAAAAGATAGTCTTAATTGTTTCACAAACCAAAAAGACAGAATTCCTATGGAAAAATGTACCAACACTGTCTATAAAGTCACTTGCATTGATTGTGGCAAACATTATGTTGGACAATCAAAGAGATACTTATTAGTTAGAATGAAAGAACACAAAAGATCATGTGAACCAACAAATAACACAACCAACCAAACCGCCTTAACTAAGCATGCATTAGAAGAAAAACACACTTTTGACTACGACAATGTTACTATACTCTCAAAAGAGTCATCATACTACAAAAGAATATTTATGGAAATGTACCATATTGTCAAAAACAACAACACCGTCAACTTAAGATCAGATTTGGATGGTATTAGTGGCATTTACAACAGTCTTATACTCTCTACCAACTCCTTCTTAAATAATCCTTGAATATATAAATATTTAAACACTTCTAAGGGATGCGTTCAATTACTAGATGACTACGACGATCATTTCATATTCTCGCTCATCCACTGCCAAGATACCCTTGTTAGAGTGAGTGAGCGAAGAAACATAACAACTCCTAGCGCCACTGATCACTATACAAATGAACGAGACCATATAATTGTATTACGAACAACTACCTATCTCTGCGATCTAACGCTGTCTCCTATTACTTACGCTTGTTATCCCACTCTGCCTGTGAGACGGCACAGAAATGGCTTGGATCACAACTAACAAAATCTTAATTATTTAATTACAAATACTGTTTCCGTCTCACAGGCGGAGTCAAGTATAATCAATCTTCTTACATTGTACACAAGATCTTGCTGTAATCAACGACTTCATACAGTTTTTATAACAATACAAAACTACGAAATATAATGTCAACATAACCTCTTTACTCAAACAACATACACAGGTATACTTTTTGTAATACTACACTGAAAATCTTTATATACTATAATTTCTACTACAGACTTCACTTCCTTTACCAAACATATTTTATACTCTAGGCTCAAAATACCCATCTTTTATACTTGATAAGGGCAACCGATGTGTTGCCGAAACGTTATGCTTTTATACTGAGGGATCTCTCAGTTTAACATAATAAATTGATTTTGGACCAGTAATCTGCAAAATTTCCATCTTTTTCTCAAATTAAGGATTTAGATAAACATTTGAAACAACGTTTTGCCCCTCGTAAAACATATGCGTGGTATCTGCATGAAATTTCTACGATAAGAATGAGACGAGAAGAAAACGTTAGTGAATTTTTTGATCGCGTGATTCTTCTAAGATCAGGAGCTCAGGCCGCCCTCGAAGATAAATACCCCAACGTGAATCAACTTCTAGACCCGTTGAAGGACTGTGCCCTAGAAGCCTTCAAACGTGGGTTACCAGATAATATTGCGGGTTTAGTGGAAGCATGCAACCCCTCAAGTTTAGACGATGCTTTAAAAGTCGCGCTTGAATACGAAGCGAGACAGCAGTTAAATCCTCATTACTCAACAAATTATTATCATGAGCCAAGGTATTATCAGCCTAGTTATTCAGGAGCACGGGATTGCGGCCCTAGCCCACATATGTGCGTTTTGCGACAGCCCCCGATTCATATAAAACTTGGGATCAGAAACCGCATCACCCAGGGATAATAAAAAGTTCCTATTCACCTGGAAGTTTAATCTATCTGAATGAAAATAAACCATATTTTTCGAGTAATTATAACCCTCCTCAACAATACCCTTATACACCGTATAATTCTCATAATCAATATCCGACTACTTCCGTGCCCAATAATGGATATTCCAATTCAAGTTATTCTCGAGGGGGAATGAACACACCACCCCGTGCACAATCCCCAAATCCAACCAACAGTGAGACTTTAAACTACAATTCCGCTCGCCGTACAGACGCAGCGACGGGCGAAGTGTAGGAAGAGCGTCAGAAGAGCGTGCGAATTCAAATGAAACAAAAAAGGTCTACTAGACTAAACTCAGTAGAGAATCCCCAGTAGTGGTATTTTCATCCTGCAATTCCATAAAAAAAGAGCATTATTCTCAATCGACACAGGAGCCGCCATTAACATTATAAAGCTGAGCTCACTAACAAAGATTTATTGATAACTGAGGACGAATCAATAGATATAACAGGAATTACGACCGTTAGGATTTCCACCATAGGCACCATCAAGTTACCTATAGAAAAATCAATGGTGATTTTTCATGTGATTGCACCGGAATTCCCCATTAATCCAGATGGAATTTTGGAGCGAGAATACCTTCGTCAAGAAAGGGTGGAAATTTCCTTCTGGCATAAAACCATAGTAACCCACTCCAACCCTACTAGGCCAATACCCTTTATCGATGAGGAATCAAAATTTGCACAAGAGCAAATAAATGATTACAAAGGGACCGGACCTAGAAAAATTAAAATAAAAGCAAGATCGCTCCAAGTAATCCCAGTAGAAGTATCGAACAACGAAAAAAAGGAAGGGTATTTACCATTAATAAAAACAAGAGAAGGGTTGCTAATTGGAGAAGCCGTAGTATTAAATTCCAATGGAGTATGTCACATTTATGTCATAAATAACACTGAGGATGACCTACAAGTTGAAATTGATCCCCAGGAACTAATTCCCTTCGAATGTTATCAACTCCCAGGGGATGAATTCGAAGAGTATTCTACGGACGAGAATTATTTACGCCCGGAGGATAGAGTACGAGCTATTCTAGTCATACTAGAACTAGATCATTTAAATCAAGAAGAGAAAGATCATGTAACTGAAATTGTTCAAGAATATCCAGAGGTATTTCACTTAACTGGAGAATCCTTAACCCCCACGCATGAAGTTAAACATAAAATACACACAAGCGATGATGTTCCGATTATTGTTCGCCCTTATCGATTTTCTCCTCAACAAAAGGAGGAAGCAAAAATTGTAATAGATAGAATGTTAACAGAGGGTGCTATCGCATACTAAAATCACCCTATAGTTCCCCCATGTTAATAATTTCAAAAAAGTTGGATCACACGGGAAAACGAAAATACAGGGTGGTAATTGATTTTCGACTATTAAGCGAACAAACTATTGGAGACGCTATCTTCCGAATATTACCGAAATCATGGATCATTTAGGAAAATATCAATATTTTACAGTTTTCGACCTAGCTAGCGGATTTCATCAGATCGATTTAAGCCCTGCTGACAGACCAAAAACTGCTTTTTCCTTCTTGAATGGACATTATGAATATATAAGAATGCCCATGGGATCAAAGAACTCGCCAGCAACCTTCCAGAGATGCCCTTTCCAGAAATCCCATCACAGAAAGTGATTCAGAGAAAATCGAAAGCGAAAAAGTGAAGAAAAGTGCCAAGTTATTACCAATACAAACACGTCAAACTAAGCAAGGTACTGAAAGACAAGCGAAGCCGGTAACCAAAACTTCAAACCGACCTTCGATAGTAATCGATAGTCTTCCACCTCTTGTTCATCTTAGCCCTCTTCATCCATCTTCTCATAATTTAGCTTATCTTCTTTAATCTCTTCACTATCTATCTCATGCTTCTCAATGACATACTCTTCCTTGTCTTTCGCCGCATGTTGATCCATATGCTCATCATTTTTCTTCATAACTTTGACATTGTGCTTTAATTTTTTGCTTGAAGCTTCTTCATTGAGAGTTTCAAAACTTAAATTCTTTTTCACATTGAAAGTTGAATCATATTTAAGACTTATTTCGGTACATATTTGGTTTCGTACCTTTGGACATGTCAACTTCATTCTTTCTGGTATTACATTTTCTTTGAGAGCAGCACACTTTTGCTTTAGGACTTCACGCAGCTCTGCAATAACTGAGCTATTACTATCATCAGTTTCATCATTGCTCTTGATATCACTTTGAATCATTTTCGGAATATCATGAGACAATTTGAGGGGAACAAATTCATAGCTTTCGGATTTATCATAGCTATTTGCGTGAGAAGAGAGATTCTGTGCTTTTTTGCATGAGTACTTCTGATGTCTCTTCAAGTTATCTACTCGTCAAAAAACTCTTGAAGAATTTTGACAAGTAGAAGCCATCTTAAGACTGTGCAAAGGTTAACTGAAAATTATGTCCGAACACGTCAATGCTCATTTCATTACTGATGTTATATTCATCTGCACTCTCTTAATATCTGATTTGAGCCTCCCTTAATTCTTGAATGATGGAAACTATTTCATTACTGTGACTGAGATTGCCTGCTCTTGACCTAGATTTATAAAAGTATTCACTAATATATTACATGTTTTTGACGCAATTTATTAATAAGTTGTTGACACACAGGGCTTTGTAGTGAATGGTTACTATTAATATAAAATTGCAGCTCATGCACAAGATCGTTTGGATCCGTATGAAGCAATATACAACGTTCAAGATAGGATAGCTCCTCCTCCTCCTCCTCCTTCTCCTCCTCCTCCTACTCCTCCTCCTCCTCCTCTTCCTCCTCATTCTCCTCCTCATTACCATCATCATTATTTTGCTCCTCTTCTTCGTCCTCTTCCTCCTCCTCATTATCATCATTATCCTCCTCCTCATTATCATCATCATTACCCTCCTCCTTATTATCATTATCATCATCATTATCTTCCTTCTCCTCCTCATCATTATCCTCCTCCATCACCACCTCATCCTTCTCCTATAAATAAGAGTCCTTGATTGTGAATAAGGCAGTATAGCCTGAGACACCAACGCATCAACATGTTTCGAAAGGAACGAGTTATGCTGAGTCAAATAGCAAAAGCTGGTGATGAAATTCGACGAAAATATCCTACGTTCAAGTTGGGTAAAGTAGCTAGCGAAAGTATTTTGAGAGAGACTTTTAAACCTATAGTCACACCACTACAAAAGCTAGTAGATATATCAGATATATCAATCAACCAAAATAAATTAATGAAAAATAAAAATGAAAAAGATGAAAAGGAAGATGAAGACGAAGAAAATGAAGAAGAAAATGAGAATCTTTCTTTCATGACTGCTGATGGTGATAGTGATGATGGTGATCAGGAGCATGATAAAACTATGATTGAAGAAAATGTTGAACCTATTGAAAATCGGAACAAGTTGACGAATAAATTTATTGGACTATTAAATGAAAATAGGAAAAAATATTTGGATATGGTTTATGGTGTACGAAAACTTAGTGATGGTTCGCTGATGATTGGTGATACACCTATTAGCTTTGGTGGGGAATGTATCAAGGTTGGTGAAAGACTTTACATCAAAACCACCGGTTTATTTGAACTTTTATTTAAGCAAAAACCTGATGAAATTTATATAAGCCCTGATGATCTAAAGAACTATGAAGAAATTCTTATAGCTACAAATGCACATAAGAAGAATTATAGTCCTACTTCACATATTCGCTTAAACAATACTGCAAAATATAAGAATATTATAGTAAAACTTTTTCCACATAAACGATTATCAACAACTGGAGGTTCATTAAAGAAAAAGAAACGCTTAAAGAGTTTACTACCTAACCTCATGATAGCAAGGAAATACTCAATACCAGACTACATTTATTGGGATGATCCGAATGAGCTAGTCGATCGTCTTCGTTTACTGTTGGCATCACACGCAGCAGGCAATCTCAGTCACAGTAATGAAATAGTTTCCATCATTGAAGAATTGCGGGAGGCTCAAATCATATATTAAGAGAGTGCAGATGAATATAACATCAGTAATGAAATGAGCA
>CAKNYM010048898.1:0-25395 GCA_932195095.1 Andricus curvator
TGTTAGAAACTAAGCTACTTTTCATATGTTTTCGTTTAAATGTTTGTCAGCCTGTAAAGCGCTGATCACTGGTGATGCGCATGCGTGTGTGTGGAGCGAGAGAGTTGCGATTATTCGCATTTGTACCGTCGTCGAGTCAGTCGTCTGCGAAAGCGGGGTTAACTTTGATTATTATAGGCCGTTGGGTCGGAAATGTTCATAGAAGAACTTTTAGAAATAGTTGAGCCACAATGTCGTCGTTCGTAAACGTTCAGCCTTCAAGTGAGCTGGTTTGGTCTAATTGTCGTGATCGGAAGCCAATTGTAATAAGGAAATGTTGAATAAAGTGAATAACTAGCCTACACCAACAACGTACTGTGTTGAAGCTTATTGAATTATAACAACTCTTTGTTTGTCAGGGCCGAAGCCTTCATGACAATCAAAAGTTAAAAAGCTGAACCTGGTTTGCTCAATAATCACCTATCTTCTCTATGTTTTCAAAAATTATGCCCAAATTCGTTCGCTCTCTTTTACGTGTGGTTAAAAACTCTATTAAAAAATTGAAATATAAAAAACTTGACAATTAAAAAAAAAGAAAAAGCACTGGAACTCAAACTTCGAATTACTTCAATCCATTACTTGTCTATGATATGTATTTCTTTATGATATAAAACTGTCTATATTATTTCTCTGTGATATGAACCTGTCTATATTATTTCTCTGTCAATGATTTTTACCTGCCTGTTATATTTACATGAATGTGTCCATATTTATAATTTATAATACGCGTGTGAACAACTATCCCAAAAAGTGTCAAACTATTCGAAAAATCAAGAAATGAAAAATTATAAATGTCCAGCCCAGGTTTAAACACAAACTTTGAAAAACGCGTCACGAGAAATCAAACACAAAAAGACCCCGCGTTAGCAGAAATAGTAGACAATACCCAAAATCTTCCCTCGCGAACAAGAAAATCTCTAAACTATAATCAAGAAAACTTAGAAAAACAAAACTCACCGATAGTCCAAAGATTAAAAGATACTAGTGTAATTTATGCTTCAAACTCAAATTTCGAACAAAACGAAACATTAGGAAACGATACCTTTCTAGATGAAACTTTAACAAACAGCAGAATAAACTTTAGAGCAAATTCCACTGTTGCAGATTCAGAAAAATTAGTAGAAACAAATTCTGTAGAAAACCAAGAGAATTCCAAAGAAAAATCAGTTAAATCATTTTCAAACTCATTTCCCGATTCTCAAAAATCACAAGAAAAGCAAGAAACAACACTTCTTTCAATACAAATAAATTCAAATATCGGAATAACAGACGTTGATGAGCAAATTAAAATTGAACATATTATACCACAAATAATAACAAACCCTAACGGAGACAATTTAGATTTATCAGACTCGGACTCTGAAATTAAAAAAGACAGTATGAGTAAACTCCCTAACAACCAGCAAATCTCGCTTCGAGATGCGCTTGAAGTCGTTCCTCTGTTCGACGGAACAAATAACGTCCCCTTTTCACATTTTATAGAATCATGTTTTGAAGCAAGATCAATGGTCCCTAACGCCGAAGCCGAAGCAAATCTAGTAAAACTACTTCGTTCTAAAATCTCGGGAGAAGCAAGAAAATGCATTTATGGTCATACATTTTATTAAATTGAAGAATTAATAAATAAACTCAAAACGGTATACGCTCCTACTAAAACAGTATATCAACTCCAAGGGGAACTCGGTAGTATATACATGTGGGAAAACGAAAATGTAATCTCTTATGCATCACGTACTAAAGAAATAACTGACAGAATAATTGACGCTCACAAAATGAACAATAAAGGAACTGCTGAAAAATCTTTTCAAACTGAATTAGAAAACTATGCGATGGATCATTTTATTAGAGGACTTAGACCAGAATTAGAAATGAGAATAGGAACAGCAGATTCGTTTTCGCAACTTGCTACTAAAGCAATCGAAATTGAAAAAAGGTTAGCAACTAACAAAGAGATAAGAAAAGAATCGCGACCTGGTCTTTATTCAGGAGAAACTTCTAAATCTAATAAAGTACACTTTACGAGAGGAGAAAATGCACAATGTCAATTTTGCGAAAAAACCGGTCATGTAGCATCAGTATGTCGTATTCTTGCAAGACAATTATCAAACCCTCAAAATACTCAATTTAATTGAACAAATAATTTTCAGACACAATTTCCTAATAATTATTCAGGATCTCACTTTAATAATAACAATAATCAAAGACAATTTTTTCCGAATAATTTCCAAAATCAAAGACAATTTTCTCCAAATAATTTTCAAAGACAATCATTTCCTAATAATTCCCAGAATCAAAGACAATCTTTTTCTAATTATCCCCAACATCAAACTAATAATCGATTTCAACCACAAAACAATTGGTCAAATAACAAACCCCGATATGAGCCGTGGGGAACTCAGAATAAATACAACCAAGATAGACCCCCGTGGAGAGAACAGGCACCTATCCAACAATGGAATAGAAATGACTCTCCAAACGACCCGAAACCCGCGAATAACTACCAGTCTAAACCTAATAAAATAATATGTCACTATTGCAAAGAACCGGGTCATGTAATTAATGATTGCCGTAAAAGACAATATAATAATCAATATCAACAACAACAACAACCGCAACAATGAAATCCTCCACAACAAATAAACTCGGAAAACTCCAACGCCCTTCCCAGACCGGTTGCTCAGAGGAAGGCCTAAAGAAAGAATTAAATGCATCCGACCCTAATTTTGAAAATATAAAGGAACAAAAAACAGTAAAAGTAAACTTAAGCGTCACTGATACTATACCTCGCATAACATTATCAACAAATGGTTTGAATAATCCTGTAAGATTAATGATTGATACAGGAGCAGGTCCCAATTTAATTTAAAAAAAAGCAGTCGAATCTTGTGTAAACATTAACAAACAAAAATGTCTGAAATTGACAGGAATTAACGAACACCCAGTATACACTCTCGGTCAAATAACAATAAATATTTTAGAATTTACAACCATTTTCAATATAATTTCCAATGAAGTACCATTTGAACACGACGGAGTTTTAGGAAGTGAATATTTCCGCAAAAACAATGTAAAAATAAATTATGCAGAAAAACAACTAGAAATCAATGAAAAACACTATCCATTTGACTCCTCTGAAACAATCACAATTCCGCCTAGATCAATTTCTGATTTTTATATACGAGTTAAAAACAACGACAAAGAAATAGGGTACGTCCCTGAATTATTTCCTAAAGACAGTGGTATATATTTTGGAAACGCAATAGTTAAAAATAACAACGGTAAAGTATATTTAAAAATCGCTAATACTCGTGAAGAACCAGTAGTACTTGCAATTCCAACTGTAAAAATTCTCGACTTTGAAGAATTGACAACTGAAGATAACGAAGTCTTTATTACACAAAATCAAAATGAAAATAATAAATACCAAACAGTCGAACAAGTCCTTAGCTGCTTTCTAAATTCAAATAAAGATGGAGATTATGTTCACCAAACCTTTAATATTGCAAATGAAGATAGAGTCAAGTCAATAAAAGAACTATTACGTCTTGATCATTTAAATAAAGAAAAATACGCACATGTAGAAAAACTCATTGAACAAAACGCAGACCGATTCCATATATCAGGAGAAATACTCGAAGGCACAAACGTATTACAACACAGCATTATAACCACAGACGAAATACCAGTATTTACACGACCATACAGACTCCCCCACGTCCAAAAAGAAGAAATTCAAGATCAAGTCAAAGAATTAATTAAGACAAAAATAATAAAGCCATCACAGTCTCCATATAATACACCAGTATTTCCAGTCCCTAAGAAACCGGACTCCCACGGAAACATAAAATGGCGTATGGTTTTAGATTATCGCAAATTAAACGAAAAAACTATCAGTGATTCATACCCATTTCCAAGCATTACAGAAATATTATATCAATTAGGGAAAGCCCAATACTTTTCGGTCTTTGACTTAGCATGGGGATTCCATCAGACAAAAATGGACCCTAGAGATTCACACGAAACAGCTTCCTCTACTCCCTTTGGACACTATGAATTCGACCGCATGCCGTTTGGTTTGAAAAACGCCCCTTCCACCTTTCAACGCCTTATGGACCTAGTATTAACTGGCCTTCAAGGCACTGAACTTTTCGTCTACCTAGATGATATAGTTATTTATGCGGATACTTTGGAAGAACATGATAAAAAATTCACAGAATTAATAAATAGATTATGTAACGCAAATCTTAAATTACAACCTGACAAATGCGAATTTTTGCGCCCTGAAGTAAAATACCTCGGGCATATTATCGATAAAAACGGAGTGAGACCAGACCCTAAGAAAGTAGAAGCCGTCAAGAAATTCCCAGTCCCTAAAAAACCAAAAAATATCAAAGAATTCATAGGATTAGCAGGATATTATAGAAAATTTGTCGACGGATTTTAAAAAATCGCCGGACCTCTAAATAATTTATTGAAAAAAGACACACCATTTGTATGGACAGATTCCCAGCAAACTGCATTTGACACATTAAAAGAAAAATTATGTAACGCGCCTTTATTACAAAGACCAGACTTCTCGCAACCTTTTGTATTAACGACAGACGCATCAGGATTTGCCGTTGGTGGAATTTTATCAAAAGGAAAAATTGGCAAAGATAAACCCATTGCTTACGCCTCTCGAAGTTTAAATGATAATGAAAGAAAGTATGACACTTATCAAAAAGAAGCCCTAGCAATTATATTTTGTGTAACACATTTCCGCCCCTATCTATACGGACACAAATTTACGCTAGTAACCGATCACAAACCATTAGTTTTGTTTCAAAATTGCAAAGATCCTTGTTCTAGAGTAACAAGATGGAAATTAAAATTAGCCGAATATGACTTTCAAGTTGTCTATAAAGCAGGTAAAATGAATGTAAATGCAGACGCGTTATCAAGAAACCCCACAGATGTTAATGAAGAAATAGAAGAAGAAGATACTAAAATAAAAGAAGAAGGTACTAAAATAATGAAAGTTAATCAAGAAACATACTCTATACGCTCAAAATCAAATTCAAAATCAAGTTCTAACAAAGAATCACAATCAACTTTAAAATCGAGCACTAACAAAGACTCGAAATCAAATTTTACATCATGTACTGATACAAGCTCAAAAACGAATACTAATTCATGTTTAAACTCACAGTCAAGTCTCGATCCAAGTTCAAGTTCTAGTATGGAAATAAATAAAGAAAACGATATTCTCAGTGAAGAATTATTTAATAAAGTCAAAGAAAGAATTTATGAATTACTAAATCAAATGGATCTCACAAATCTAAATGAAATAAAAGAATCAAGATACCACGCAATGGTAACAAGGCGAAAAACAAGAAATCAAACTAAAGAAACTAAAAATCCAGTTAATATACAAGAAAATATTCAAGAAATCTTTAAGGAAGATAATAGCAAAGATAATTACGAAAAGGACTCTCCAGAAGAAATCATTATTAAGAAAAGACGAGTTAGACCACGCAAGGCTACACTCAAGACAAAAAACTTTATCCCTACTCTTGCAGCAAAAAAGAGAGGAAGACCAAGAAAAGAAATTATTACTAAATCAAAAAAGAACAATAAAGTAAATACGGACGTTAATCCCGATTATACATCAGACAACTCAGACTCTGATCCCGATTATGATGAAAATATAAAAAAGAAAAAGAAATCCTGTAAGAAAAAGAAGAAATTGAAAATTCAAGAAGAAGAAGATAACAACGCAGAAAATCCTGATTATTTTTCCAGTTCCAGTGAATCAAGCGAAAATGAAAAACTAAACGAAGAAAATTATCATCGGTGCTGAGTTTAAAAAAGACGGAAAGCTCGTCTCATCAGTGAAACTGCTAGCCAGTCATCCTCGTGCAAGTATAACCCTGAATCCTGAAGAGTGGAAATTATTCAAAAGTTACTTCAACCTCATTTCACTGTTCTTTGATGGCCAAGAGAAGCTGCAATGCATCGACTGTGGAAATTTCCGTATGCACATGACTACATCTTTTGGAGATTATATAGTGGCTTTGGAGCAGAATCAAGAAACCGAAAAATATTATCCGTTTGTACTACGAGAAACGCCGTTTGCTGTTCTCAGGGAAGTCAGTCTTTGTATCGACCGGTATCTTCTGGCACAGAGTCTTATGCCGTTTCAACGTACAAAGGATGTCATCATTGAAACCATCGCTGAAGGTGTTTGGCGCAATGTGAAATCACCTTGTGTGAAAAGTGTCAAATCTTATATACAAAAAAATTATACAAGTTTAAAGAATAAGGCAATGAAAAAACTTATATTTACTAATCTTATGCGATTTTAAATTATGTTTCTTGAAATGATTACATTCTACAATCAAAATGTGTGTGAAGAAGTGACTGAGAAATTACCAGAACTCAGATGTGTGAATGGTACCTTTATACATTAAAATTTCTATGTATTTTATTAGTATGAGAATCTGAATAAAAATATAATTTAAACCAAATTCACCTTTTTTCATTTATTAGATTAAGATGTAGGTAGATGTGTAAGTAAAAAAGAAGATATATGTTTGAGAATAATCAACTTTATTCAGAAAAACCTTAATATTAATACAAGGATACTTACAAACTAGACTTATCTATCCAACTATTGTGAGAGTCGTCAAAACCTAACCATTTTAAAAACAGCTCATTTCCACGTTTTTTCAGTACTTTTTCCACAAGATAAATGTCTGAATGTCTAACTTTGCCAAGTTCTTGTTCATAAAAACTACCTGCAATAGCTTTACCTTGATAATCTTTAAGCATATACGTCACTGGTGTGTAGCCTTTTTCAAAAACATGCTTAAATTTACTTATATGTACGTTATCTCCAACTTTAAAATTAGCTTTCTTAACTGCTTGTTTCACATTGAAATTTTTGTATACATTAAACAACAATTTTTTCCCATTTTGCTTATCAACATCTTTTCGTTTCATTCTAATAGTCTGATGTTTGGTATCGTTGTAACACAAAATTAAATCTTTCAAAATATCTATCCACTTATAATTACCCTGCAAGCTAAATTGCATCCACATTTTATTTTTCAAGGTACGATTACAGATTCCATGGCTGCAGCTACATCTTCACCCTTCTTGGATTTAACGGGAACAGCCCAAATAAAAAATTTTGAAAATATGTCAATTACAGTTAAGATGTACTTGTATCCTTTTTTCACTCTGTCGTATGGCTGCATTTCAACAAGATCAGCTTGCCACGTCTCATCAATTCCACGGATGTCAAAATGTCGACGTTGGTAATTTCTTCTAGCTGGCTTGTGCAGCTCCTTCACCAACTGCTGCTTCTCAACGTCCATTTTTGAGTGCGTTCAGTCTGTTGTCTACTTGACTAATGAGCTCTGAATTTCGATACACCAGTTTTTGAATTGATTAACCCTTTGCGGGGCAGTGGGACATATACGTCCCACCTGTTTATCATCAATAATTTGGATATTTTCCTACTTCTTCCTTGTATTCTTTCGTAATTTATTGGATGTTTGAGTAGTTGAGGTTCAAATATTGATATTTTCATAGATGAGAAATCAATATCTTCATTATGTTCATAATTATAAACAAATTACTTTCAAAAAAAGCCACTTTTTACGGATAAATTTGGTTGTAGGAAAACAAGCCCCATAACATGCTCAAGTCATGGTGGGATTCTATGTTTTTTGAGTCGTAGTTTCCGAATCTGGAGTCAGATTTTTGAAATTCAAAATGGCTGAACCAATATGGCGGCTATTTTGAGTCAAATTTGTGGTTTTTTTGTTCAATCGGCGAGAAACCGGATTATGGGGGTTTTTGAGGTCGCTGATTACGATTCTGATATCAAAGACACAAAATTCAAGATGGCGAATACAATATGGCGGCAATTTTGGTAAGAAAATTGATATGAAAATATGATTGAACAAAAAACCACGAATTTGGCTCTAAATAGCCGCCATATTGGTTCCGCCATTTTGAATTTCCGAAATCTGACTCCGGAATCGTAATTAGCGACCCCAAAAACCTTAAAATCAGTTATGACTTCCAAAATTCGTCCATCAGAAAAATATGCCCCTCAAAGGGTTAAGCATCAATTTTTACATTTTTGAAAAGTTTATCTGTGGAATTTTCCAAAGTCTCAATCATCATATTATTATTTACTACTTCAGTTCGCAAGGAAGCTATAACATCGTAGATAGTCTGAAGTTCATGCTGTATCATATGTTGCACCATATTCAGATTAACAGCATCATTCTGCTCTTCAGCATCGGCCACTTTACACAGCCTTTTATTATTCATATCATAATGTCCTTCAGATGTGACTTTGAAGCCAATTCCAGGAGGACCACGATTTGTACTCTCTGCTCGCTTGGAATGACGTCCGAATACATCGATGCTCATCTTGTAAATGATGAAAATCTTGGCAAAACACTCATTAACATATAATTTCAGCTTCTCGCAACTCTTCAATAATTGATATAATTTCGTTTGTGTGACTTGGATTTCCAGCTGCTTGAGACGGTAGCAGTAAACGTAATCGATCTACCAATTCATTCGGGTCATCCCAGTAAATCTAATCCATTAGACTACCCTCTCTAGCAATCATGTGTTGTGGGATCATACCTTCACCTGATAATGATTTTCGGTTTTTACTTCGTCTAGGTGTATTTTTTGATGGAGACGTGGGAACTAATTTCTTTATAAAGTCTTTATATTTAAAGGCTTTACTGTCACGAATGTCACCATCTGGTTTATAATGCTTTTTATAAGCGTTTGTTGCAATGATAATTTGTCTATAATTTTCAAGATCACTGGGAGTTATAGAGGACTCTACGGGAACTTTTTTAAATAAAAGTTCAAGCAAGCCTTTACTTTTGGGAAAATTCAAATTACCCACATGAATATAGTTCTGACTGAAATTTATCGGAGAATCTCCAAACATTAATCTATCTTTCGTTAATTTTCTCACTCCATACACATTATCGAGTTCTCTGCTTCTTTCACCTAACAATATGAGATACTTGTTTGCATCATCATCAATCCATGAAGATGTAGGTGTTTCTGAGTTATTTTCCGCTTCACTACGAGCTGATAACTCCAAGCTACTGGGATCTTCAGTCTCGTCTGCTTCATCATAAATTGATTTATATGACAAATCATCATCATCATCAATACTTTCTTCAACTTTACTCTTTGCTTCCTCTTCTTCTCTACTTTTAATTGGCTCAACTTTTTTTATATTCTTGAGGCCACCAACAATTTTCTCTAGTGGATTAATAATGGGCTTAAAAGTGTCACTTAATGTGCGCTCAACTGTTTCTTTACCCAACTTTATTAACCTATGCTTTCGTCGAATTGATTCACTAGCTCTAGCAATTTGACGCAAAATATCTTTTTGCTTTTGAAAATTCGCCTCACGTGAAGACATGTTGATACATCAACGTCTAAGGTGCGACTGTTTATATATTGATCACTACACATGTATATATTACTTTTCAAGGTTTATAAAACAATCAAAAACCTTTCCTATATCTACCTTGGTTAAGATTCCTATCCTTGTCAATTACAACGAATCCATACTTATCATCATTCCAGCAAGCTAAACACATATGTTTAAATTGCAAATAAGTCATATCAGTATTCACATGATCATCATAAATATGCTTTAGATTCATTTCATCTTGTTTAAATAACACAAGTAAATTAACATTATCGCGTACAAGATGTTTAGGAATATGGGCATATGTCTGGCTCAAGTAAAAACAGTCGACATCCTTGTGCCTACCCATGGAAAAAAATGCTCTCACATTATCTTGTTTCTCACAAGCCACATCATCAAATACAATGACTGAATTTGGTTTTGCTTCACTTGGCATTATAACCTCTTCATGCTCATTGAAAGGATAGTACTCAACGCCATCTACTGTTTGAAGGACTTTTTCCAAAAATGCATACTTTGCCTGTTTTAGAGATTTTGAGTAGATGTAAATATTTTCAAATCTGAGTCCATTTGGATGTATCAGTTGAGCCAGCAAAGCATTTGTTTTTCCACAGTTGGAAGGTCCACAAAATATTGCTCGTACACTGTTTGGCAGCAAACGTCCATGTCGTTTTTCTCTAGTTTCGTTTTGAACAAGCGAATCAAAATTCAGGATAGGTAGTTTCACAGGTTGTGCTTCAAACTGCATCTTGACAAAGACTGACTGGAAAGCCTATAAATATCCTTGTTATATAGGTTAACCCTTCAGTCTGAAAGTATCCCTTGCATAGATATATGATCGTTCACAGAGGCAAAATAGTCAGTTGTAAACG
Organism: Andricus curvator; assembly: GCA_932195095.1. Lineage (NCBI taxonomy): Eukaryota > Metazoa > Arthropoda > Insecta > Hymenoptera > Cynipidae > Andricus > Andricus curvator. The sequence goes on from CAKNYM010048898.1 coordinate 10,378, forward strand.
AACCCTGAAGCAGGCAAGATGTGGGAGAGGTTTGCTCAACAGAATCATCAAAAATTTACCATTTGAGTTGCACTTGCCAGGTTACCATTACTGTGGACCAGGTACTAAACTAGCAAAACGATTAGCACGAGGTGATCCTGGAATCAATCCACTGGACGCAGCTTGCAAAGAGCACGATATAGCCTACTCACAAAATAGAGAAAATATAGAGGCCAGAACCTCAGCTGACAGTGTACTAGCTGAGAAGGCTTGGAAACGTGTCTTGGCTCAGGACGCAGGCATAGGTGAAAAGGCGGCTGCTTTGGGAATAACAAACGCAATGAAGATGAAATCAAAATTGGGGATGGGTCTTAGGAATAAAAAATTTGCTACTACACTGAGAAAAATTGTCTCTGCAGCTAAAAAGTCCATGATTTCAAGTAATAAAGCGCAAACTGCCATTAAATCTGCACTCAGAGGCGCACGCGCAGTTGTAATGAAGGCTGGTGGAAGAAGAAATGTGAATAAACCTCGTATTCTACCTGTACCGGCCAAAGTAGGAGAAATTTTACCCTTTCTCATACCCGTTTTTGCGGGTCTCAGTGCTGCCGAAGCGCTAGCTGGTGGAGCTGCAGGAATAGCTAAAGCTGTGAATGATGCAAATTCGGCAAAACAACAACTTTCAGAGAATAAACGGCATAATGAAGCGATGGAAGCCATTTCTTTAGGAAAAGGTCTTTACTTGAAGCCATATAGACAAGGATTAGGGCTTCGTCTAAAGCCATATAAACAAGGAGCAGGACTTAAATGCAAGTCAAAAAACTCAAAGTGAAGCTACCTCAATCGGGCCTTAACTGATGCAGATTTACTTAAATTTTCAAAATCTTTGAAGATTCCGTATTTTCGAGGTGTTTTTATGCGAAATGGATTACCAAAGGGTGGGCCGCGTAAATATGAATGTGCTATTGTTAATCTTGATGATAAAAAAGGACCAGGAACACATTGGTGTGCTTATAAAAAGATTGACTGTAAAATAACGTATTTCGATAGCTTCGGTAATCTTCGGCCACCTTCGGATTTCTTCAAGTATTTCGGTGTTGGTAGCATAAAGTATAATCACGAGAGATATCAAAATTACGATACGTTCGTGTGTGAACATTTATGGATGCAATTTCTATGCAATCAATTAAATTCTAAAAGTACGTTTAATCTATATAAGTGCTGATATTTGCAATTTCAAGTCAGTTGAACGCTAGCTGTCATCATGGCTGATTCATTGACACTAACATTATCGGGAACTTCTCCAATCCTGGAAGCTCACTATTTTCCACCGATTGAAGTGTCTCCTTATAAAAATTACGCACTTGCACTGGTTGAATTTCTAACTTTCAATTCGATACCCAATGTAGACATTGGCCAAAATAAATTTTACGTAGGTAATGAAATAATTGAAATACCTACAGGAAGTTATGAAATAAGTGACATCAAGCGCTATTTACAGAATGCTTTAGTGAAAAAGGGCATTGAAATTCATGTTAAACCAAACAATAATACTTTAAAAAGTGAAATTTATTGCAGTCACGATATAAATTTTGAGCCTAAAGATTCTATCGGCCATTTGCTGGGTTTCTCTCCACGCAGACTAGAAGCTAAACAAGTTCATGAATCTGATCAACCAGTATCAATCATAAAAGTGAATTCTTTGAGTATTGAGTGTAGCATAACTATAGGTGCATATATTAATGGCCAGAAAGTACATACTATTCATGAATTTTTTCCCGTAGTGCCACCTGGATATAAGATAGTGGAAGTACCATCTCATGTCAATTACCTGCCAGTCGCCGCGCAGACAATAGATCATATACAGCTCCGTATAGTTGATCAAGACTGACATTTGGTTAATTTTCGTGGAGAAGTTATAACAATTAGACTACACATCAAGTCTCTCTAATAATGGGTATCGTTTTCAAAAAAAAAGATTGGCTTTGGTTATAATAAACCAGCACAATGTCACAAGCTAATCAGTCGACAAAGAGCAGTCAAAGGGTTAACACCTCAAAGCGTCCTCTTCCTAAAAAGTCAAGGTCTGACGCCCAAAAGAAGAAGAGAATAAAGAAATTCAAGATTTTTTGCACCTGCATCTGTACATTTATTTATCAACGTTTGATAATTTGTCATGGAGGGGGAAATTTTAAATATTCAAGCACCAATCATCTTTGATGAGTCAATTGCATACTGTGAAATTCATGCACATCAGCCTTATGCCTCATCAACCTTCAACAACAGTGATGAAATTCGGATTGCTGTTCAAAATCAGGACCATTGTCTCCTGCCGAGCAAAAGCTCACTTCATGTACATGAAAGAATTGTAAGAACTGATGGAGGAGCACCAGTAACAAACACGGGTTTAGTTTCTAATGCCACCTGTCATTTGTTTGAAGAAGCAAGATACGAAATCAATGCAATAGAAATTGATAGAAATAAAAACATTGGCCTCACTAGTCTCATGAAAAATTATGTATCTCTAAATCCTGGGCAATCACGTTACATACAGAATACTGGTTGGCTTGAAATAAATGATAATAATCAATCACTAACCATCGCTACTGGCTACTTTGATGTAGCCATACCGCTTAACATGATATTTGGTTTTGCTGAAGATTATCACAAAATCATTGTCAATGCTAAGCATGAACTTATTTTGACAAGATCGAAAAGTGATGCAAATGCCATCTTGCAAGCAGCCCCCATTGAGCAGTATAAAATTGAAATTAATAAAATAGAGTGGTTATTGCCTAGCGTTAGACTATCAGATTCACGAAAATTTCAGTTGCTAAAATATATTGAAAAAGATCCACCTATTCCAATAAGTTTTCGAACTTGGGAACTGCATGAATATCCTCTACTTCCAACTACTTCAAACCATGTTTGGACAGTAAAAACCTCAAGACAATTGGAAAAACCGAGATTTGTCATACTTGGGTTTCAAACAAACAGAAAAAATAATACTATTAGAAGTTCTAGCAACTTTGAGCATTGCAATCTGACTAATGTCAAACTACTTTTGAATGATCAGTGTTATACTTATAGTAATTTGAATCTTGATATTAATCGAAATCAGTATGCTCTTCTTTATGAAATGTACACAAACTTTCAAGCTAATTACTATGGTAAAGAACCGCAACCATTGCTATCGAGGGGAGAATTTATACAGTATGCACCTCTAGTAGTAATTGACTGTCCTAAGCAAAATGAGTCACTGAAATACGGTCCAGTTGACGTTCGTTTGGAATTTCAATCTAGTGAAAATTTTCCAGCTCAAACTTCAGCATATTGCTTAATTTTGCATGATCGTATAGTTGAGTATAAACCAATAAGTGGTGTGGTGAAAAAGGTGGTATAAAACTGCTGTAACCAAGTAGAAATAGTTTAGTTGCATTCAAGATACAGTACTTGGTGGATATGCAGGGCTTCAAGTTACCAAACAATAAATTTGTCTTGAAAGAATTGGCTATAATACCATTCTATGATGAGACAGGTATAAAGCCATATTCTTTTCTCTTTCAACCAACTTGCAAGTGGGAGAACATTCCACCAAAATATAAGCCTATAAACATTTGGGCAGAACGCAATCATCATGGAATACCTTGGAATTCTGGTGATTTACCGTATTCTCTAGTACCTGTAATACTCGAGGGCGTTTTAAAAGATGCAACAAAAATTTATGTGAAAGGATTGGAAAAAAAGAATTGGTTGCAACAATTTGTGGAAATATCGTGTGAAATTGTTGATATGCATGATTTGGAATGTCCCTCACTACAGGGATTGCGTGAGATGTTTGCAATTGATGATACTAAATGCACACATCATATGTATGAAAATTACTTTAATTGCGCAATTGAAAATGTACTTTTATTGGAAAACTGGATGGCTTTAGAACAGTTTTATTTTATTGATTCAAATTTGTAGAGATAAGAAAATATTTTTCTATATATTTAATTTATAGTCTACTTATTTTTAAGTATAATGTACTGGCTTTTTTGGAAATAAATAAAAAAGCAAAAAAAAAAAAGAAAAGAAACGTGTGTTGTTTTTTTCGAGTTCCTTGTCCTCATAATAATAAGTGCGAATAGTCGAGGGGCCGTTCACTGGAGGAATCAGCGATTTTCCTCACTTAGAATCGATTCAGAATCAGACACTCGTCAAAAGATTTTTCAGAAATATGTGGGAATCAGCTTGATTCGGTAGAATCTTAGAGATCGATTCTGAAGCTTTGAAACATGCGTTCATCAGTAAGATTCAGAAGAAACACCGGGAATCAGTGAGAAACGCCCGGAATCAGTGAGAATCGCCAAGGATCACTCGGAATCGCTACGATTCCGTGCAGACTCGGGCGAGTCAGCTTGAGTTAGCTTGGGATCAACGCGTTAAAACGCGTCAAGTGCGCAGTGTCGGACGCAGGCTACAAATACGATATGGAAAATGAAAATTAATTTTTGAAAATAAAAAATTATTTCCAACATTATTGGGAATCCTAATGTTTTAAAGTCTTTCCAAACATTTTCTGTTAAAATTAATTTTTCAAAATAAAAAATAATTTTAAATTTTCTCAGGAATTTAGGCCAATTTTTTTATTACCTGAAAATCTTTCAAACTCCTTAACAAGCTTCTAAATTTTATTTTGAAAATCTTGAAAAATCTATATTCTGTTTCAAATAATTGATTAACTATTGTGTACATTAAAATTACATAATTTTACTCTAAAATAGAATGTTTTTTAAATAGAAGAATTCAAATTAACATTGTGACGTTCAAAGTTTAAGGTTAGCTCTGTGAAATTTTAAAGATTCAAGGCTTTCTGTTTCAAACAATTCAGTTTCGAATTGTTTAGTTATGAATATTCTATTTTTATAATTGTTTATTTTAAATGAACCGTCAAAAAGTATTAAGTCACTGAAAAATTGTTATTTTCTTTAATTAAAAAATTTCAGTTCGAATGGGTTAAAAATGGAATATTTGAGACTGAAACTATATTTTAATATTATTTTTAATTTAATAAAAGTGTCAAAAGTAGTTGATAAATTTTCAATCGGACGTTTATATTTGTTTACCTACTAAGTTAAATGGAAATAGTTCAAATTTATAACGTTAATACCTGTAAATTATTCAATGTTAAAAAATATTAAGAATGCAATTCAATCTCGAATTCTTGAACTACAGGTCCATTTTTGAAATTGTTAATTAGTTTTTATTTACAGAAGTTTTTTGTCAACAAATATTAATTTCAAACGCTGTTCATTCTGTATTGTTTAAGTCTTCAAAACTGCATTTTAAAAATGCTCCATAATATATATCATAAAATGGTTTCATAATTGAAAAGTCAACAATTGAACTTAACGTTTAAAAAAAAAAATCGAACTCATTTTAAATTTCATGATATATCATGTGACATGAAGTTCGTGATATTTCAATTGAATGGTTAGATTTTTCTTTTCAAAATTTGTAAAATTCCCAGTCACAAAATAAATTCACTGTCTTTTCCCCCTTTTTCCTAGTCTCCAAAAAATTCCCGGTCATTTCTGGGTTTCCCCGGTTTCCCAGTCCAGCAGGCCACCTGAGAAATACATGCAATTAAACATGTTATGTAATCGGGTTAAAAATACCCCCCCCCCACATAACAGATCGTAACGAAACGCGAATCCCGTCCTCCCACTTTTAATGCTACGTAATATGTAAACGCTCCCCTACTGTGGTCGAGAAACGAAGGAATCGATGAAGAATCAACGAAGAATCAGCTGGACTCAGGCGGAATCAACAGAAATCAGTCGTACTGATGCAACTCGATGCGCGAAACTGTCAGAATGATCCCTGTGCGATCTTCTGAGTTTGGATTCGATTATTTTCTTTTCTTACGCTCAGAATCCAACCGGATTATGCTTCATGTGTGGAATCACAGGAATCGTGATCTAATTGACGGAATAATTATGCTCAAGTAGAATCGATTCTAGAGTGGACGGCCCCTCGCGAATAGTAGATAAGCGAATGGTTAGGTCAGTGAACATCGTTGGCATCGTCCTCGGCATTGGGAGATTACGTCTGCTGGATCAGGTTGCATCCGATAGCTATATTAGTTTGAGAAAATGATTTTTTCAGGTTGCCTTAAATAAAAAACATCAATTTAGATTCAATTAATTTTCTGTTCTTTATTTGCAATAACTTGTATTTCACAAACAATTGTACAGTTTTTTCGATTCCTTCTTCTTTTAATTCACATATATACAATTTTTATATATATAAAATTTACATTATATATCATAAAGATGATTCATTCCAGTCACTGCAGACTATATCAGTTACATCAAAGGTTATATACAGTACATACACTAATCTTAAGTCTCTCTCTGACTCTCTCCCTCCCGATCTATCTCGATCTCTCTCACTCCTCTACTCATATATCAACATCATGTTTTATCACAACGCTTGTTTCTACACACACACACAGAGAGACATATATATATATATACCATTTTTAGTAGTGTACAGTAACAATGTACATAGATATATACAAATACTACATATGCAAACACTACATATTATTCATTACTTTATACATTGGATGCATCGACTTCCATGGGTTCAGAGACTCTATGTTTATATCCCCATGGAAGAGTGTCGGTGGTACCAGGGAGCAGCATTCTTTTATCGTCATGCCAGCTGAGAGCAATCTTATCTTGGATGATGGAGTGATATGGCAAGATATGAGAGTCTGCTTATAATCGTCGAATGTTATGGTTTTTAATGTTGATCCTTTGATACCCTTAGCCCTCTTTTTTTCACCTTCTTCGCCCAAAACTTTATATGCATATAATTTCGATCTCAAGCCCACAAATTCAGTCATTATTTTGCCATTGCATTCATCCTTCATCAGACCTAATACTTTTTTATTCTTTAGAGGAATTCCATAAACATTATCTGGAGGATAATCTGAGGTGTCAAATTTATGAATATCCCGTTTAATGTAGTCGTAAAAGTTGGGAACAGTGAAATGATAGATGAGACTGTCTGTGTCTGTATATAGTAATTTTGCACAATTCCCAAAATTTGGCAGAATATAGTTATAATGAAAATCGTACGTGATAATTTTGGAGATATCAAGAACCGTGAATCCAATTTAGATAGGTTTATTGAAGAAAATTTTCGTTTTATTCATTTCAATAATTACCATATCCTCATCAAATATGGTATAACTATGGAAATTTGGTTTAGCAATTAGAGCTTTTGCACCAAATCTCCCCTCCCATTTTGTTACAAGCCTGACATCTTTGTGCTTCCTGACGTTTTCCATAGTCTTTCCAAAGACGGAATTGTTCATAAATTTATAGAAATTCTTTTCAAATTCGTAGGTTGCTCTTTTTCTATGTTCTGTATTTAAATCAATATAGTCTTTTAACCATGGCTTTTGTTTGAATTTTAACACACGATGAATTTTCGTTAGTTTCATGCCTAATTTCAAGTACATTTTTAGATTTCGGTAAGGTAGTACATAATTTTTCTTTGGTAGCAAATTGTGTCCTGGGCATAATGGAAGGTCCTTGTGCAAATCGTGAAGCTCTTCTGGGTACTCTAGATCCACTTCAAGAATATAACCTTCAGGTGAATCATCAGGCACATTGAAAAAATTTGGATTATTTTCAAAATTTTCAAACCATTCAAAATCTTTATATGATAAATATTCACTCATAGCTTTACCATACTGATTGTTGATGTCAAAGTAAAAAAACGATTGTTTGCTTCTGCAAATCTATTGGAGCATTGTGAAACACTACCTCTGATTGCTTTCTGAATGAATAGTAACATTTCTGCATCAGTTAGTAAATGCAGTTCAATTCCTGTATATTTTAGCATTGCATCAAAAGAAAGTCCCGGTGCTGTGTAATAGTGCAAAGGGTCTAATTTATATGTTGCAAAACAAGTTTTTCTAAAATTTTCAAAAATGTCTGCCAAAAGTACAACATCAGTTTTGAGGTATAGATCTGAATACTGCCCTAAATTTTGCAAATTAAAAGTTTCCCACACTTTACACGCATGTTGGTAATCTTCATCGGAAATGTGGCGATCATTTAATTTTGAATAGAATGCATCTTTTGGAGGTAGACTCTCTTCTTCCAATTTTTGCCAGCTGTCAATGTAGTCATATGGAAATACACCTTTTCTCGTTAACAGATTGAATTCACTGTCATTTTTGCAAAATTTTCTCGTAATTGTTTTTTCACTGTCATTGCGATATGAGGCCAATTTCTCTAAACTACTTGGCATGAATCGGAAAGAATCGATAAATCTGAGTTTGACTTTAGTATCTGGAACATCTTTTGTAAATGAGATATATTTTTCTTTATTAATTGGCAGTAAAGAGACATGTCCCTCAAAACTTTTGGCTAACTCTTTAATAAAAAAGTGTGAGTCGTAACCAGATAAATTATGGAAAACTACTGGAATTACATAAGAGTCTTTGTAATTAACGTTGCAGCTTCCGTGGGCATGGACCACAGTACTTATTTGTGAAGTATCAGTGATCACGATGTTTAACATCATCTTTCTTAAATTCTTTTTCGCAAATGTGATATACTTTAGCATTTAGAAAATCTTGTTTTTGCTTTGATGTTAATTTTTCCATTGGTACGGGATTTTGTAAACGGGAATTTACTTTAACTGCTAAATCTTTCAATTCTTTCACAAACCATTCAATACAGTATTTTTCCCGATAAACTTTAGGTTCTGAAGTTGAATCATCAAAACTGCACTTTGTATAATACGCAACACTCGTGGGGATATGCTTTTGATACGCCGCTTGATCTATTTGAGAATTTGTAACTGGCTCTAGCAAACATTCAATGTCTGCGTACACCGCAAATGGTACGTTTTCTTTGTATCTATAATTTTTAAATTTTAATATGTTCCCACCCTCCTCCTCTGTTGGGAGTATGACTCTACAGTTATTTAAATTTTCACAATCAGCTTTGTGTTTTATTAGAGATTTTTCAAATTTGAAATGACACAAGCACCAATCGCAAAAGAATATGTATCGTTTTCCTTTCGAAAATTGTGAACTAACTAATCGAGAGAGATTTTTAATCCATGCGAAGTGATACACTGGATTACTTTCGCTGTCATCAAAATCAGTATTTTCAAGCATTAACAAGTGAATTGTAGGACATCTCGATTTCTCATTGCTTATATACAGAGGGACAATCTCATCTTTTTTCCTATTTTCTTCATGGTCTATACCGTAAACATTTATGCGCAATTAATTTATTTTCTCGAATTTTTTTATATTTTCAAAAGTGATGGAAAATTTCATTCCATCATGTTTGAGTTCTGAATTAAAATGCGGGTAGGAAGTGACGCGAGATACATGATCTTTCGCAGGATGAAGAGCGGCCATTACCGACCAGAGAAAACAGTATTCGTCATTGTTCTCAACATTCGCAACTGCTTTTTTGTCTCTAATAAATTTAGGCAAACTCACAAAAGTTGATGAGCCTACTGTAAAAGGTGCATACTTATTTATATTTACATTCAAATTTATTATTTCTTTTAATGTCCATCCAGACTTTGTTTGCTGAAAATCCTCGACTTTAGTTAAAAGTTGCTCTCTGACTTTGCTCTCAAACCATTCATTTATTTCTGTTGATTCTAAAATTAGTTCATTTTTAGTATTGAAGAATTTGATTGCTTCAATTTCCCGACCGTCTTCTATAGCACTAAATTTCGCGGAAAGAATAACATTCGTTTTTAAACCCACAACAAAACTTTTCAAAGCATTTTTTAATCTGTAAGTAATCATTGTTTTTGAATCTCCAAAAAAACTATCTAAATCGTTGTGGGTTAAATTTATAATCAAACCTGTTCTCACTCGACTCTTAAATGCAGACTCCAGATCTTGCCATCTGATCCTGTCTCCTTTCCTATCCAAGCCCCCATTGACACCAGTTCCACTCTTCTGTAGATTTGTGAATATCCTGTTTTTTGATGTCAGTAGGCCAACGGTTGCTTGTAGTTAATTTTTTTCACCCAGAGATAGATGTTGCTTTCCCTGTCGCAAAATTTTAGTCAGCCTCCGAATATCCTGGGTGCATTGAAGTTTCCAGTATAAGATTTCTGAAGTTGTTGCATTTTCATGCAAAATTTTATATGCATCATCGTAAATCTGGACAACCTTCTTACAGTCCAATGAGTCCATTTTTGAATATTATTCTCATAGGATGGTTAGAGGACAACTGAAAAAAAATTCGCTATGAAGTGACTTTTATAGTCAAACAATTTCACAAATATTCCAACGCACGGCACTGTGTGTAAATTTTAAATAATAAGAAGGAGCACTAACCGATTTTTAACACCATGTTTCTTATCTCCAGTTCACAAGTCGCATATTCCACTGAATTTATGTTAATAATAAGAATAAACTTTTAAAAAGTCGAAAAAGTATATATTAAAGTGTACAAAACTGTACTGTTGTATGAAAACAGTTCAAAAAATATTTCAAATCACTATATCAATGTTCACTTCACTTTACTCTTTTTTATGCTATTGTATTTCTCAAATGCTGGATGACAACTGAGAGGAATATATGCGAAGCGCGTCTTTTATAGATGCACATTTGCTGTCCTTGTCTAGTAATATATTTCCCTCTTTGTCTTAATGTTCTAGAACGTTCCACATTATAATCGACACGTTTGGGATATAATTTTTGCAACGCAAAAATGTAATGCGTCATCAAAATAACCTTCAAGTTGTTTACGAAAAATTCTTTCCAGAAATTGCCTAGTATAATTTGAAGTATTGCATTAAATGATGTAACAAAGTTCTAAAACGTTCTACATCATATCCGACACGTTTGGAAGATAACGTTTTGCGAAGTAAAAAATGTAATGCGTCATCAGAAAATAACAAATAACCTTGAAGATGTTTGCATACATTTTTGGCCTTTGAATTAAATTATTTAGACAAAAAGCAATAAAATCATCCTCTATTTCTATAAAAACTATATTATACAGTAGCTTTAGCCCTGGCGGACCGAACGAACGGAGCGGATACGCTACAGCGTATCCTCAAAGTATCCACATCGTATCCTCTCCGTATCATGCAAGAAAAACTGATTAAAAAAGGAAGATGAACATTTCACTTGTTGAAATTCGGATTCTACGTGAAATTTTGCGTTGAAAGGGCACGGAGTAATCGCAATAGTTTTTCTTGCAACATTAAAAACTTTAAAAAAATATAATACTTATCGATAACGTGGGCTGAAGGCGACTTCAAACGCATCGTCGACGGATAACGCCTATTAACTGTTACTGAACGACGATGCGTTTGAAGTCGCCTTCAGCGCAAGTCATCGATAAGTATTATATTTTTTTAAAGTTTTCAATGTTGCAAGAAAAACTATTGCGATTACTCTGTGACCTTTTAACTCAAAATTTCACGTAGAATCCGAATTTCAACAAGTTAAATGTTAATCTTTTTTTTTAATGAGTTTTTCTTGCATGATACGGAGAGGATACGATGTGGATACTATAAGGATACGCTGTAGCGTATCCGTTCCGTTCGCTCGGTCCGCCAGGGAGTGGATTATTGAAAAATTTCAAAATATTTATTTTGTATTTAGCTTATTTTTTTATAAATTTAAATTTTCAACGTGTAATATGCAAAACTGCCCTTTCTCAATAAGAGATGAAAAAGGTGCTGAAAAACTAGCATATATCTGTGAATAAAAAAGGTATGTGACCTCATATCAAGTTTCGTTAAGAAGCGATAAGTGTCGGACAGTGCACTATTAATATATATAAATTAAAGCACGTGTGAAAAAGCTTGGAATAAAATGCACGCTGTATTATCTCTCTCTTGAGTCTCGAAATTGTTTGCAGTATCTTATTTCATGTAACATATCGAGAGGTTGACGGGACCTAGCATATGGCAAAAGAATGATTATCAAACTTTGTGGGTCGACTAAGAAAGCGAACTTTTGCAAGCAGTAAACAGAACTGATCTCTATAGAACGAAAGCAGAGTCTAATGAAATGTATGCAGCTTAAGACTGTCGATGCATGAATGCTTCTGAAATCAAAACGTCTAAACAAGTCTGGACGTTATCTCTCTAGTTCTCGCTCGCTACTCGATACCAGAATAAAGCGATAAGGATCCCGAACATATGACCTACCATAAGGAATCCTTTAGGGACTTTTTTTTACCTATATTATTATTCAATTGGCTTAAAATATTTGTTTATTTTTGTTTATCTTCCTTTTTATCCTTGAGTTCTAGAACGTTCTACATTATAATCGATACGTTTGGAATATAATCTTTTACAAACGCAAAAAATGTAATGAGTCATTGAAAATAACCTTGAACTTGTTTACTAAAAAAATGCTTTTCAGAAAATTGCGCAGTATAATTTGATACAGTCATCAAGAATGATCTCTAACAGTAATATATCTACCTCTTTGAGTTATAGAAGGTTCTAGACTGCAGAAGAATGTTTCTCACGAATTATTTGCGCACTGAATAAAGACAGGAATTTTTAGTTGAATATGTTATCTATAAGGAAGCAATAAATCAAATTTATAGACAACACAGGATGTCATGCATAGCCCTCGGTATGAAATGTCATATGTACACCTGCACCTTTTTGCGCATTAAATAAATATGTTATCTCTAAGGAAGCAATAAATCATCCTTGTTTTTCTTGCAATAACTATATTACGCAGTAGAAATTGCCACGACAAAGCAAAATATAATCTTGAATGTATTTACGCGAAAAATGCTTGAGATAAGAAATAACCTTGAACCTGTTGTTACATGAATTTAGCTGAGATAATTGCGCAATATTATCTGTGACGTCATCAAGGAATGTTCTAGAACGGTCTCGATGCCAACCTCACACAGACAGACACACGCACACAGACTTACCTCACACAGACACGCACTAATACTAATTGGTCCAGGACCCGCCTTACTCATCTACTAATATCTATCGGATAACAACCTTAGAATCTTTCTTGTGGCATCGTGTTTCGCTGTTTGTTTTGAGACGAAAGGTTCGCTAGTAAAGTTACGACTTTATAATTTATGTTAGAAAAGTTATATTTGATACTAATTTCATTCAATGTTTGCAATGGGCTGACTGATTCAGCTGGATTTATCCTTAGATTAGCTGGTTCCATTTTTACTGAAACATACAATATTTTTCAGATAGTAAAATTTAAATCTTATAATGAAAAAATAGAAAGTTTTATGTCAATGCTTTTTGTACTTAATTATGCTTATTGTTATAATAGAAAAGAAGTATATATTTTTAATTTTCATATTTTTTATATTTTTCTTTTTTTTTATACTAAATTCATGCAAGTGCATGTAGTAGGAATATATTAATCATACGTAAAAATATCGGTATGCTTAAGTAGTAGGAATATTTAAATTAGGTCGTATTTGATTGTTTGTTTCATGTTTAATTGTGAAATGAGCGAAAATATTGGATTAGTGTTTTTGTGTAAGTGTATTGTATAATTTAAAAAATATTTTCGTTATAAAACATTTTTGCTCATTTTACATGTGAGTGTAAATTTCGGTATCTTGCATACATTCTTGTGTTTATTGGTCGAATACTTGCAAATAAGTATTACGCGTAGATAATTCTCTTTTAGGATACAATAAGTATTTTGAACATCAATAACATCTTTGTTGTACTTGCGATATTTTAACAAGGAAATTCCATTAATTTGATTCTCGGAAGAACGTTTTACAATTTAAAGTAACTAGAAGGAAGCAAGTTTTGAAAATTTGATAGGGGTTCCTGTTAAAAAATAGAATTGTTTGACGTTTGGCATCTTTGCAAAGCAGTAGAGTTGATTTCTTGCATTATGATTGTTGCTGTTTTTTTTGGTAGATTCTTTATTTTCTAACATGAATCTAAATCATTTTGATCTTCGTGGAAAACAATAAGTATTAAATAGATAATCGTTACTTTTTGGATAGCGGTATGGATCAACGCCGTCGATATAGTCTGAGTGCGCAATCTTTGGGCTTCCAGGAGTTGGAATAAGTTCTGTACAGAAAGGAAAGAAAAGATTCCAACTTTATATAGTTCGCAAATTTTTTTTTTTTAGTACTTACATGATCACGTTTCATAAAAAACAGAAAAATTAGCAAGAAAAGAAAAAAAATGTTATGAAGAAAGAAAAAAAATTGTTGAGAAAGTTATAAGTGAGAATTGAATAGATAAGAAGTGATTGAATGAGAAATGAGTGAATGTATAGAATATTCATAATTAATTTTTTGCTCTTTTTTTTGTTAATATTTTATGAGTTTATGTAAGGTTTAAGAAAAATAAATTAATAATTGACTTGATTATTTCAAAGTTCTTGCAATTAATACTTCATAAGGATACATGATGTTTGAATGTATATTGGAAACTGAATAAGAAATTGAGTGAGAGGTAAAGAGAAAGAGAGAGATGAATGTGGGTTGGGGGTTGAAAACAGTTTGGAATGCTAGATAGTATGAAGTAGTGGTAAATAGGAGTTGAATTTACTAAGAGTAGGAATGGGGGTCTTCGTCTGAGGTCATAATAGATACTGTTATGGGGGTGTGGTCAAGAACTTCTTGATTTTAGTTGGTTCGTAGAAAAAATGTGTTTCAAAAGTGGGGTTCTATTATCTATCTCATATGTATATTGAGGATTTCAAAAGAAAGTTCAGTTTTGTGCGAGAAGTGATGATGGGAAGTACAATAGAAAGATGGATTATAGTTAAGGTACAAAACTGTTGTTTCTCTATCTTTTTTATAAATAGTTATAATTTTGTAATATCATAGTTCAGAGGGGAAAAAAATTTTATTTGGTAAAACTAATATCTTGCTTTTGAAGAATAATTTCATTCAAGCTTGTTACGACGTAACAATTAATTTTATCTTTATTTTTAACGAAAAGAATTGAGTATTTCATCTCTTTACCATAGTTTGTCATTTTTAAAGGAGTTTATTGTACTTC
>CAKNYM010048898.1:30395-59655 GCA_932195095.1 Andricus curvator
CAAACTGATCTTGTTTTATTCAGTCAGAACATAACCACAATTTTAATCTAATTTTCAACATTTCCAACAAAAAACAAAGCTAATAGGTCTTCTAAGGGGTTAACTTTAATTGATAAACTGACAAATGCATTCTTGAATTGACGTCATAGAAACTAAAAGAAAATGTTGAACTTCTGTGATATGATAAAAAATTAAAACTGAACTTTGGTAGAGGCTTAAGTTGAAAGCATATCATATTTTCAAAATCTGATTTTAGATTATAATTTTTTTGCTGTTGGATGAATAATATTAAATTAGGATAGTGATATTAAATGCCAAGACATATTGCTTCTCAATGACTAGATTCTGAAAAATAAATGCCGACATGAATTAGTATTATTGAATATGTCTAAGTCGATAGTTATAATTCATAAAAAAAATCTTTTAGAAAATGGTAGCTATTTAATTAATTTTAATTGAAAAATAAATTATTTTGTATGGAGTTGAATTTAGAATTTTATAAAAAAGTATTTTAATTAAATATCTAGAATAAGATTGAGAATTAAGAAAGAAAAAAAATTATTCATCGAAGTTATTTCACTTTTTAAAAAGATTTTGAGTCTGTTTCTGGTAAATCAATTAGTGAGCGCTTAAGTCGACTAATGTATACGACTCTTGGGGAGTTTTTTATTTGACTTTTCGCGTTTCCTTTTCCTGGAATTTCTAATACTTCGTATGGTCCTGAATATTGATTGTTGAGTTTCTTTATTTTTCCTCCTCCCAATAAAAATACTTTGTCTCCTACTTTGAATTCTTGAGGATTGATTTTTCTATCATAATATTGTTTTGATTTTGCTTTAACTGAAATTAAATTTTGTCTAGCTAATTCGCAAATTCCATGTAATCTTGTTACTAGATTTTTTGTATAGTCATCATACGTTTGTAATTCTGCATGTTCTGGCGGGGGTTCCCTGGAAGGTAATCGAGCTGGTTTTCCAAAAACTAATTCGTACGGGGTACATTTCGTTGCTTCATGAACACTGGAATTATAAGAAAATGTGGCTAATTCTAGCCAATCATCCCATTCTGCATTTTTCTCTGTAAATTGTTTTAAATATTCCGCTAAGACGTGATGAGATCTTTCTAAAGATCCGTTTGATTGTGGATGAAATGCCGTAGCTTTAAATTGCCTGCTACAAAATCTTTTAGCGAATTTTCGTAATAGATTACTCAAAAAATCTTTAGTCAGAAAATTGGTTTAATTAAAGGTTTAGTAGAAAGGTGTATAAAATTAAGTAATATAAAATTTAGAAAAGAAAATTTAGATAATTTGAAAGTCACCTTATTGCAGAATAATTATCCACTTCCGTTAATAGAAAGTGTTATAAAAGAAAGAATCCATGAAATTTACAATAGTATACAAAAAAATAATAAGCATAAAAAATGGTTAGAAAAATATAAAAAAACATATTTATAGGTTACCTTACCGTATGTTCAAGTTCTTTCTGAAAGACTAAGATGTTCTTTGAAAAAATTTAACATTAACGTTTATTTCAAAAATAATCACACTCTGGATAATTTACTTTTAAATAAAAAAGATCATGAAAAGATTGCAAATTTATCTGGTATCATATACTTAATTAAATGCACTGGTTGCAATAAAGTCTACATCGGGGAAACTGGCAGAAGATTAAAAACAAGAGTTGCGGAGCATAAAAGAGATTTCGAAATCGGTAATTTAAACACAGGTTTGTCTCAACATTCATGAAATTTTGACCATTTTTTTATTTTAAATTTGATAACATTAGAATTTTAGCAAGAGAACAAAACACTTACAAACGACGAATTATTGAATCTATTTTTATAAAAAAATTTACTAAAATTTCAATCAATCTTCAAACTGAAGTATTGAATATTAAACAGATGTATCAATGTATTATACATTAAACTCAATATTAAAATAAAATTTATTTCACAATTTTGAGTCCAACAGCTATGGCGCGCTTTTCTTATCTGTGGTTCAATGAAAATTTGACCTGTACATTATCGTCCATTTAGTATCGACTATAGCATAAATGTCAATGTTAGTTCAATGTCTGTTTTGCCACCGTCCTAATTATTATTTGGAACCTTTTTTCTATTAAAAATGTAATCTAATTGATTATTTTTTTTTTTGAGGCTCATAATTTTGTCACGTCCCGCTACTTTTATAATAATAATAACTAATTATAAACAATAGATTATAACTACATAATATTTATATTCAATAGATTATAACTAAAGAACATTTGTGTTCAATATATTATAACTACATAACATTTATATTCAATAATAAAACAACAAGCTGAAAGATCATATCCAATTATTATTGTCAAAATTGTATTATAAACAAACCTAATATTGTTAAGATCATTCTCGAATATCAGATTTGTAACGAACAACGCAATAGATCAAGATGAGCTGTACGCATCAACTTTCGCACAACAAACAGGCACACGCTAATCAAAAAGACATAAATTAATCAACAAGCTAACCAGAAAAGCTAGCTGCATTTTGTTTCCCATACGCTTACAAAATGATGGTACCTATAGCACTTACATAGCATAGTAAACGAAAATAAGCGATACACATAAGATTCTCGCCTATTCAACACAAGAAATGGGCACACAATAATCAAAGGACCATAAATTAATCAACGAAGCAATCATGAAAACTAGCCACATCTTCAATCCTATACGTTTTCAAATGCTGGTACCTACAGCACATATACAGTACATTAAACTAAAATGAGCGGGCTACATAAAATTTGCAGAACAAACACAGCCATCAAACACACATTAATTGAAGAGCTATAAATTAATCAGCAAGTCAACCTTAAGAACAAACCAGATTTTCAGTCCCATATGTTTACAAAATTCTGGTACCTATACTACTCATCTACATGATTTAAGCATCTTGACCTACTTATGCCTATGCAACGGACACCAGCATCTTCGATACAAAAGCAATAAATATCTCAATCGAGATGACAGTTGTAGGAGGATGACTCTCTCACAAATAACACACACAAACTTATGCCCTTCTACGCATTAGAATATCTCAGGCTTTGTCATCCAGGAAGGGATACCATATATTTTGGTAACTGCCCCATTCTCCATATTTGGGCACATCACGATTCCTCATCGCTGATTGGCTATCCTATTAATTAACCCTCTGGATTAGGAAGGGATATAATGCATATTAGCTACTGCGACACTTTCCGTATATGGGCATACATATAATTCTCGATGCCCATTGGATAATTAAATCCCTACCACTCTTAATTATCAACACTAATTGGAACCATGATGAATCCCTACTTCTAATATCACTCACCCCTATAGCAATCTTAGGAGGGATCTTGTGTATGAATACAGCAGATTTGGAAGCAGAAGATCAGTTTAGTCAGTTACGACAGTTCATCGATTTACTTAAAACAAGTACCCAGGAACAACAGTACAGAAGCATCGAGACCCTAAACCAGGGCTCTCCAGAAGGCAGTCAGTGACTGCAACGACTGCCAATTGCAGTCACGGGACTAGGTCAAACAGGCCCTCATAAATTTTCGTCGAACTTGTCCTCC
Organism: Andricus curvator; assembly: GCA_932195095.1. Classification (NCBI taxonomy): domain Eukaryota; kingdom Metazoa; phylum Arthropoda; class Insecta; order Hymenoptera; family Cynipidae; genus Andricus; species Andricus curvator. The sequence goes on from CAKNYM010048898.1 coordinate 33,997, forward strand.
GACTCGTCCCTAATCCTTCACGGTAAATTACAGTTTGAAATGAAAAAATGAAATGTATTGTGAATTCAAGTAGAGAAAAATCAGAACCTTCCGTGTGAACAATGAGCCGCAACGAGCCGTGACCGTAACGACCGTAACCCTTCTCAGGATTCCTGGAAAGCGAAGAAAAAATTACAGAAAAACTTTCGGGCAGTCATGCACTTGTCGTGGCAGTCAGCACCTGCTGAAAGTGGTGAGCCCTGCCCTAAACTCCGGTCCAAAATACTCGGCCCGTCAACCTTTTCTATACATTTAACTTCTGTGCGGAAGCGTCAAGTCCGTGTTCAATAGAGCACCTGCCAGCAAGGGACAACGAAGGTCCAAATTCACCCACCTGATCGCCTCACGCTGCATTCTTCGATACTCACCCCCTACGGGTCCCACATAAGGTCCGTACATCAAAAGGCGAGCCACTTTCCTTTTCAACCAGCAAGAGGGTGAAATAAACGTCACACAAAAATAACGTAAGTACTAAATTATCTCATTTTCCTTACTCTATTGTTTGATTAACTAGTCATCCCTATTTAAGGTGGACTAGAAGCAAACAAGAAGAGGTGATCAAACAAAGCGTACTCCAGCTGCATCATTCTTTGATCTTTCAATTCAAACTTTGTATTTTATTTTCAATTGTCTAAACAAATCTCAGTTCATTTATAAAACTAAAGTTCATGGTTAATTGATTTGTTTTGTAATGGTAGTTATCCTCATCCCAGCTTTCTAGTTTAAATTAGAATCTAGAACGAGGAACCATCATTTAAATTATCAAAATATAAGGTAAGTTATGTTTATTAAGACGTAACAATTTTGACAATTACTATAAAATTTCGACATGAGAGTTAAATCTTCACCTTATGAAACTTTTTTATGCATAACATGATTGACTAAAAATGTATCTTTTTGAACCTACGTAATTTTTTTAACGGCAGGTAATAACCAAAACAAAAATTTATGTTACTCAGTAGGTTTTTTCTTTTTTTGTATTTTAGTTTTGTTTGACTTATCATAAAACACGATTTATTTTAGAAATGGAAACTGTCCTGATGAAGGCCCGCAGTGAGAGCCGAAACGTAGAAAATAAAACGATTTTTCAACAACTGTAATCGTTTCTTACGTTAAACAATTTTTTGTTTATTGACTGGACCGTAAGTCCGAAGAAAGATAAGTTTTTAAACTCTCAAATTTTGAATTATATCAACGGTCGAAGAAAAGATAGGAGAAACAATTTGGGATCTCGCTCCAAAAAGTTGGTTTAGATCATTATATCTGTCAAGGTCAGTAACGTTTTGGAAGGATGGGTTACTTGGCGTGTACTGCGAACGAGTACGGCCAAAGCATTAGATTGGAACTTGAAACTGGATAAACGTCCAAAGAAGATTAGTTCATCTTAAAGAGCAACGTACCTTCTTAATAAGATGCTGAAAAGAAACCTTAATTCCAGTACATATTCAAAATCACACGAATAAATTTCAATTAAATAATTTACACTATAAAGTTTTACCTAAATTTCAAAAGACTAAATTGATTTTTCAAAATAAATGTTTAAATTGTGAAGTGAATAACACGATTGAAAATATTCAGGATTTAGCGGGATGGGGTCAACTTTGGACGTAGCAACTTTACACCTGCCCAACTGTGCACGTCGATGGCCAGATGGACAACTGTGCACGTCATTGGTCAGATGGACAACTGTGCACGTGCACAGATGGTACTTGGACAACTGTGCACGTTGAAATTTCGACATGCACAGTTGTCACTCGGACAACTGTGCACGTCGAAATGTAGACGTGCACAGTTGTCCAAGTGACAACTGTGCACGTGGAAATTTGGACGTGCACAGGTGGGCTCCTGTGGTCTTGGGCGTGCACAGATGGACGTGCACAGTTGTCCGCCCGGCCATCGACGTGCACAGTTGGGCACGTGCAAAGTTGCTACGTGCAAAGTTGTCCGTCACCCGGATTTAGCTCATCATACTAATTACATAAAGTATCGTGTATTGAGATATATTAAAGAAGATTCAATTCACTTTTTTTTCAGTTCACAAGAACAGGGGTTATACAACTTAAAATATGCTAAAAGACTAGAATGTATAAGAAAGTTTAATTTATTGAAAAGCAGGGAGTTAGAAATTAATCAGAAGAATAAGGATTTTAGATTGCAAAAATGTTTTAAAAATGTATCCAATATCGAAATCCCAGATAATATAGCTGAAACCTTGGCTCTAGGAGGTAATTTTGGTGTTCCTTTTGATGCTAATAAAATTCCCGTAAACAATATCGTTGCAAACATGGAAAATTGTATTAAAAATCTTGAACAAGATGATCAAAAACTCAAAATTCGAAAAACTGTAACTGAACTTGTTTCAAATCATTGTAGAAACAATAAATTAAAAAATAAAAACCAAACCTTTGAAACTATTAAAAGCTACCAAAAAGAACATAAAGAATTATTATTTCTGAAAGCCGATAAAGGCAATATCACAGTCGCAACAAATAGATTTAATTATAACCAAACTGTTGAGAATATTTTTAAAAACAACAATTTATACCAAAATGTTACGACTAGCTTAGTGCCCACAGTTGAAAACAAATGTAACGATATTGTTTCTAGATGGGAAAAAAAGAGATACATTAACGAACAAATGGCCTATAGATTAAAAACACATAGCAGTATTGTTGCCAAAGCTTATGCTTTACCTAAAGTGCACAAACCAGGTTTAAATTAGAGACTAATTGTGTCAACTGTTGGTTCTCCTATGTATAATTTAGCTAAGTACTTATCAAACATTTTAAAACCGATTTCGGGAAATACTAATGCATTTGTAAAGAATAGTTGGGAATTTAAAGATAATTTAAAAAACGTCGCAATACCAAAAACACATTCTTTAGTTTCTCTTGACGTTGTTTCTATGTTTGATAATATTCCGTTAGATTTGGCTTTGGATTGCATAGAAGAAAAATTAAATTTGCATCGTAACTTAACTAAAATATAAAAAAACGAGATTTTAATAGCAACTAGAACTGTTTTTAATAATACAGTGTTTTCATTTAACAATACATTCTATAAACAAGTGTGAGGTTGTCCGATGGGGTCTCCATTGTCTCCCATTGTTTCAAAGTTACTGTTAGAAGATATAGAAAGGAGAGCATTAGAAAAATTAAAATTTTACACCAATCTTATATAAACGTTATGTGGATGATATATTCTTGATTATACCAACCAATAAAATTGTGGATGTAGTAAACATTTTTAACAGCATTGATGATTCGATGCAGTTCACTTACGAAATTGAAAAAGATAATTCTTTAAATTATTTAGATTTGTTGATTATTAAAACGCCTGATGGTGATTTGATAACCAATTGGCACAAAACGCCGTCATGGTCTGGACGGTATTCAAATTATGATTCTCACCATCTGTTCAGTCAGAAAATTGGTTTAATTAAAGGTTCAGTAGATAGGCGTATAAAATTAAGTACTATAAAACTTAGAAAAGAAAATTTCGATAATTTGAAAGTCACCTTATTGCAGAAAAATTATCCACTTCCGTTAATAGAAAGTGTTATAAAAGAATGAATCCATGAAATTTAAAATAGTATACAAAAAAATAATAAGCATAAAAAATAGTTAGAAAAATATAAAAAAACAGATTTAAAGGTTACCTTACCTTATGTTCAAGTTCTTTCTGAAAGACTAAGATGTTCTTTGAAAAAATTTAACATTAACGTTTATTTAAAAAAAGCCACACTCTGGATAATTTACTTTTAAATAAAAAAGATCATGAAAAGATTGAAAATTTATCTGGTGTCATATACTTAATTAAATGCACCGGTTGCAATAAAGTCTACATCGGGGAAACTGGCAGAAGATTAAAAATAAGAGTTTCGGAGCATAAAAGAGACTGCGAAATCGGTAATTTAAACACAGGTTTGTCTCGACATTCTTGGAATTTTGACCATTTTTTTTATTTTAATTTTGATAACATTAGAATTTTAGCAAGAGAACAAAACACTTACAAACGACGAATTATTGAATCTATTTTTATAAAAAAATGTACTAAAATTTCAATCAATCTTCAAACTGAAGTATTAAATATTAACCAGATGTATCAATGTATTATACATTAAACTCAATATTAAAATAAAATTTATTTCACAATTTTGAATCCAAGAGCTATGGCGCGCTTTTCTTATCTGTGGTTCAATTTAAATTTGACCTGTACATTATCGTCCATTTAGTATCAACTATGGCATAAATGTCAATGTTAGTTCAATGTCTGTTTTGTCACCGTCCTAATTATTATTTGGAACCTTTTTTCTATTAAAAATGTAATCTAAATGGTCTGGAGCCTCTCACAAGAGAAATTTTTTTTTTTTTTGTTGAGGCTCATAACTTTGACAATTACTATAAAATTTCAACATGAGAGTTAAATCTTCACCTTATGAAACCTTTTTATGCATAACATGATTGACTAAAAATATATCTTTTTGACACTACGTAATTTTTTTAACGACAGGCAATAACCAAAAAAAATTTTATGTTACTCAGTAGGTTTTTTCTTTTTTTGTATTTTAGTTTTGTTTGACTTATCATAAAACATGATTTATTTTAGAAATGGAAACTTTCCTGATGAAGGCCCGCAGTGAGAGCCGAAATGTAGAAAAAAAACGATTTTTCAACAACTGTAATCGTTTCTTATGTTTTTTATTGATTGGACCGTAAGACCGAAGAAAGATAAGTTTTTAAACTTTCAAATTTTTAATTATATCAACGGTCGAAGAAAATATAGGAGAAACAACTTGGGATCTCGCTCCAAAAAGTTGGTTTAGATAATTAGATTGCCATGTAGGAAATATTATGTTTTTCAATGAATTACATTTTCAACTGTTTAAACAAAGGGTCCATTTCTAATTAATGTTAAAAATAATTTAAAAGTACCAAAATCTTTACTTTCTGAAACGTGAGACTTTTCTTGGTATTGCCGCGGTCATGATCAGATGAATACATGTTATGATTGGACAAATTATAAACAGGAAAGAAGGAAAATTTTATTAAAAAATAAAGTTGCAATCGTTTTTAAATTGCCCATAAACTCATGATATTGTGAATTAGGCTTGAATTTTTGGCGATTGCGTTAAAAAAATTGGTTTGAATTATATTTGTGATATACTTAAATAAGAAAGCAAAATAAAATTGGGAAAAACTAGAAAAAATGATTTTAAGTTCAGATTTTTAAAATTTTACAAAGCGGTACCTGATTTTCCTGTTGCATTAAAAATAATCGTTCTTGAAAACTCTCTTGAACTTTTCTTTCGATTGCGCTTCCATTGTTTATTTTATTACCCTCCCTATTACGGGTTTGAGGGCTCCGTTCCCTTTACATCTTTTACAATTTCACTTAACCACTATGCCTTATGCCTAACTTAACCTAACCCAACCTATAATCGCTCCGCTTTCCTATTATTTACTAGCTCTTACATATTATCTTACAATTGCGCGAGACCTTCCAGGGCTTCCATTTCCTATTACCATTTCTTTTCAAGCTTTTGCAAGATACGCAACTGGTATTTCTCTTGTATCAATTTTGGTTTCGATTTTTTTTTTCCTCCCCCATGCATTCTCTCTTCCCTATTCTCTTATAGAATCTTCATCCACTTTTCCCCTTGTCAACAACCGCTCAGTATCCACCTAACTCTATCTACCACGCTCTTTCCCCCTTCCTCTTCCCCTATACATCTTTCCAACACATGCTCCCATGATTCCCTTTCCTAACCACATACGCTACAAATTTTCATTTCTTCACTCGTTCAATATTTACACTCATTCATGCCTTCTCCCACTCTGAAACGTACCATTCTGGACCACCAGTACTTATTTTTCAACTTCCCTAAATATTCTGGGACCCCTTCCATCTTAACCAATCTATACCATTTATTGTATTTTGACTCCATAATCTTTTCCCACCTCTTCTCTTCCTGCTCCTTGTTGATTTCTCCTCCTACTTCCTGCCACTCCGTTCCCTCGTCACACATTCTCCATTCCCTTCTAACTTGCGTTCTCTCCTCCTCCCATCTTGAATGTCCCGTGTTTCCTCTCCTCTCTCTATTTAATATTTCCTGCAGGCATACTTGTGCCCTCTGCCATATCACCAATTTCTCTCTCCCTGTTTCTTCTCTCAACATATAACCTGGGCAGTTCCAGCTCACTCCCATAACCCATCTCAAAAATCTCTCTTGCACGTTTGCTACCTTTTTGTACGCCTTCTACGCCCAAATCTCCACTCCATAGCACATCACAGTTCATACCAGTGAATCAGAAAGCCATACTCTCATCTTCGAGTCCTCTTTGAACCTTCTTTTTCCAATCGCCCACACTTGAACCATCACCTAAATAACAAAATTCCTCTACTATTTCCACCATTTCCCCACTTATCTTCCAGCCATACTTTACTTCATTCTTTCTCTTACTGAAAAATACTATCTTTGTCTTGGTCACATGAGTTGTCAGGTCTTTCTCTCTTACATACTCTTCAAATCCTTTCATTAGCTAGTTCATTCCACTTTCATTCTCTGCCAGAAGCATCACAACGTCCGCGTACGCTAACGAGTAAATTCTCTTATTTCCTAGAAGTATACGCTCTTTACCTTCCTTTTCCATTTTCTCTTCTAGGTCTGCTAACAATATGCTAAACAACAACGGGCTTAGCGGGAAAGAACTCCTTAGAACTACTCTCCTTTCTGTTCCCCGATCCTCACCCTTGTCTTCGTCTCCATAAAGACCTCTTTTATCCTCTCAATCAGCTCTTCGTCCACCTCCCTTTCTTTCATTGCCTTCCACAAAACTTTCCTATTCACCGAGTCAAAAGCTGCCTTGAAATCTACGAAGAGTGCAACCAGTTCTCCTTTTTTCTGTACCAGATTCTTGTTGACTAGATGATTCAGAACGAAAATGTTATATACTGTCCCCATGCTCTTCCTGAATCCTGTTCGACTGTGTGGAATACTTCCTTTCTCTTCTACCTGTTCTTCTAATATCTTCCTAAGCACGTCCGCGTATATTTTATACGTTACTGGCATGAGAGTGATTCCTCTATAATCTTCCACTTTTCTACCCCCTCCTTTCTTTAATAAAGGAACTGCCAAACCTGTTCTCCACTACTTCGGCCATTCTTCCCCTCTCCATACTCTTTTATATACTTCCCAAATCTGTTCTCTAACCCTTCTTCCGCCAAATTTCAACGCTTTATTCTCCATCCCATCCTCTCCTGTCGTTTTGTTTCTTTTTAACTTTTCAATTGCTTGATTCACCTCCTCTCTGGTCAACTCATTTCCACTTTCCATGCCTCCCCCCTTGATCTTTCTACCTTCCCCCCTCAAAATTCTATCCACTCCTCCTAGCAATTTCTTGAAAAATACCGTCCATTCATCCATACTTATCTCTTCATTGATTCCTTTCCATCCACTCCTTTCTCTATTAATCACCTCCCATTCTCTTCCTTCCTTTATTGCTTTCTCTACCTCCTCCATGTACCTCGCCTTCTCCTCCTGTCGTTTTACATCCATTAATTCCTCGTGTTCCCTTTTTCTCTTATTATGCTCCTTTCTGCCTATCTCTCCTCTTCTCCAATTCCTTAACGATAACTTCATACTCTCTACACATTCCACATTCCACCATCCTCTCTTCTCCCGTCTTTCTTTCTCATTTGGCCTAATTTCTTTTACTATCTTCTCCACCCTTCCCCTCATCTTATACAACATCGCATCCACACCTCTTCCATTTTCAATCAACACATTCTCTTCTTCTATTCTATTTCATTCCCTACTTCCATTCTTTCCAACAGCCTTTTTATCCTTTCCTCGACCAGAATGTAGTCTATCACTATTTCCCCTTCCCCTGGAAACGTTATCTCACCTTCCTCATCCCCTTCCGAGTTCCCATTACAAATGAACCATCCTGTTTCTCCCAGGATTTCCAACAAAGTCCTACCCTCCTGGTCCACCTGTTTGTGTTTCGATTTTATCCTGAAAGTCTCACTCTCTTCATCCCATATTTCCCCTCCCTGTTCCCCCGTTCAATCATTCAGATCACCTCCTATCAACACCAATTCGTCATACTTTTTCGCCACCCATTTCCTAATCATACTCCAATCTTCTGCTTCTCCCCTTCTTCTTTAAACGCAAACTATTATCACCTCTCTTCTTCCTATCTTCTCCATTCTCGTCGTTACTCCATCCGTTTCCTCCAATCGCATTTCTATTCTCTGTTCTCGCACCAATTCATTCCTTACTCCTGACACCATACCCCCTTTCTTTCTTCCCTTTACCTTCTCTTTCTTGGCCTCTTGCATCTGCCACATATATATCCCTTTCACCTCTTCCCAGAATCCTTCATCTTTATTCATCAGCCCTGATACGTTCTAAAACGCTACTCTCACTTCTTTCTTAATTTCTCCCTTCCTCAAAAGTAGGGCGGGGACTCCCTACTTTTGTGGAAACCCCGTCGCTCCGCCTTCTCCTCCTTCTTTCCTTTTACCCTCTGCTCTTTCCATTACCTCCTCCCTTCTATCCCTAGTCTCCCTAGATATATTGTCTTCTATCGGGTTTAGTTCAGACTTACTGCAGAGAGTGCTGATAGAGGCCTCTAATTTATCCAGAAGCATATTGAAGCCGAGAGCATTCTGTGATTCGAAAGTTTTTTAATCCGTGATTATGATCGCACAGTAAAATGGCAAATGTTTCCTGAGCTTGTAAAAACTGCAAAGAATTTTTACCTTTAAATTTCATTAGTTTGAAAATTATGGAGGGGGAAAGAAAATTCAATAAAGGTATGTATGTACAAAATGTATGTTGTGGAGACCGATAAGACAATTTACCAAAAACTTGAATAAATATTTATGGCTAAAATAGCCGCTGAAAAAATGTTTGAAATTTTAGAGAATTTCTTTTAAGGTGACATTTTTGACATGCGATAACCATCTTTTCACGAAAAATCTCTACATTCCCTTAATTTATATATTTTTCGGCGAATTGATCGGCGTGGAGCGCCCTAGTTTAAAAAAAAAAAAAAAGCTTATTTTCGTATTACCAAATGGAAACCTTACATGACAAATGCATTACGATATGCTGTAAATAGATCGTAAAAAGTCAGAGAAGTTTCCATATCAGCTGAGAGGTGCAGTACACGGCGCGTTTTTTTAGTGTCTAATGGCTTGGTTTTTCTACAAACAATGAAAATCTGAGTTTTATTTAAACACATAACAACATTATAAGGCATTAAAAAACACTACAAAATATTGCAATCTTATTTTCAAGGGTGTAAGACCAAAGACCAGCCGTATCATTGAGAGGAAAAGGATAAAGCCTTCTACTCTATATAAATAAAACTCAGATAATCATTGTTTGCCCAAATACATGCTAGAATAGTAGTTCAGTCGTGCTATTATTATCAGCACAGTAATAAATCGTCGGGATATCTATTTAAATAAAACAAATTTGCACTGTTAGTAGAAAATACAAGCAGTCACTAAAAAAAACGCACAGCGTACTGTACCTCTCGGCCGGTGTGGAAACTAGTGCACACGCAGTTTTTAACCCGACTCTCGGCAACAATTAGACCAATTGCCTGAACAGGTGGTCTGCCATTTCTTAAATATATCCGCTTCTTTTTTCTGTTGTTTTCTGGCTTTTTACTGTTTACTATTTGCTATTTATTTCATTGAACTATGCGCACCACTCCGATCAGTTCGGAGAAAACTATATTAATTAAGGGATTGTAGAGATTTTTTGTGAAAAAATGGTTGTTACCATGAAATTCTATTGAATTTGTTGGTTAATGGTCTTATCATTCTCCACAACATACATTTTGTTCATAAAAATCGGTCAGGCGGTTTTCAAGGAAAACCACGTTTTTTATTTTTATTTTCCCCTCCATAAATTCTAAAAAAATGCAATTTCAAGGTAAAAATTTTTTGTAGTTTTTTTACTAACTTCGAATGAATATTTGACATAAATTTCAGCCTGATACTCACGGAGGCTGCTTTCACATGCTTATCCGGCTATACCCTTGCTAATTTTATGTTTAATAAATAAAAGTTTTTAATTTTTATTCAATATTTACTTATATTTGATATCTCCATGGTAAATTTTTTACTATAAGGTAAATGCACCTATTAGCGTCCGTGTAAGGGTTACGGCAGAATTGAAGACCAATAAACAAGTGTAATCCATTCCGATTCGCTAAAAAACTATTACTGATCCAAGAACATATATTATTTTATAGACACAAATTTTTGTTTGGACAAATTGCTACAAATTGCGCTGGAAAATTCGCAAATCACGCAAAGATGTCATTGTACGTCGCTGCGACCGCCTGATTCGTTTTTGGACGTATTTGCGTCCACGCAGGTTGCCCCTATTTGCGTCCGGTCGCAAACTGGCACTAGACTGGTACTTGCACCAGTTTGCGTCTACGTGATAATACATCGTTCGGTCGCAAATAGGGACAGAATTTGTAGGACCCTATTTGCGCCCGCTCTTCAAAGGTTATGATAGACTCGAATTATTCCGATAAAACTTACGTCACTTTATAGGTTGGACCGCAGAAAAAACAGTGCATATCGAGAGAAATATTTTTCACATCACTTACGACAATTTTTAGCATAAATACACTCACAGTTCAATTATTTCGAATATTTTAAAATAGGGACACACGCATGTACATCAATATGTTGTTGCACTAGTTAGCGACTATTGTGTGAAATAAATAATCCACCGGCCATTCGTGTGATGGTATCAGATTTCTGAATAGCTTGTTGAGCTGGATTGCACACGTCACTTGACTTCTCTAGTAATTATTTCTCCATATCCGCAATAACTAAAAAATTGACAGTCCGTTTCACAGTCCGTTCTACTAAGAATTTGCTCTCTGCGCACTGATAAACACAAATGGCCACTTACGGCACGCAAAATGAAAAATGAAATTCGTGTTATATTTCTAAAATTCGATAAAACACATATTTGAATGGACGCTCATGTAGAGTATTGTCAATATAATAAAATAAATACACTTCATGAATCAATAAGTATAAAAATTCATTAAATTTACTATTTTTCAATCAGGTTAGGACGCAAATGGGAGCACGGACGCCAATAGGTGCATTTACATTATGTAGAGTCTAATAGTGACTCTCCAGAGAGTGGTAGAGCCTGAAAATTTCACTCCTCCTTTGGAGTGACTTTTCACTCGAGCGCGTTTTTCACTTTTTCAGAGAGTGAGTTTTCCTTCTATTTGGGGAAGTTGGGTTTTCACACTTCGAGATGGTGAGAATTTTATCTCTTCGATTGATATTTCACTCCCAAAAATTTGGAGAATATAAATGAAACTTCCTCAAAGTGTCCATATGTCCCAAGTTTGCCCAACTGAGTTGGGTAAAGTTTCTCGAATTATTTTTCTCCGTATACGTGTATGATAGAAAAGGATAGAGTTGGTTGAATGGAGGAATAGGAATAGGAACAGGATAAAAAGATTTTTTTAAAAGGTTTTTTCTCGTATATTTTTATGAGTTACTTTTTTCATAAGACGCATGCCTTTATTTGTAGAAACATTTTTGAACTGCAAATAATCAAAAAGAGGAATGAAAAGAGAAAAAAATTTTAGCATTAGGAGAATTACAGAGAACAAGGGATAATGAGGATTACCGAGTTAATTCAACTTACCTTATTATTCGACATATTCACGTACAATTTAACAATACAATCTAAAATTCTTTTCTGGTGTATGCTTGCATGCCGCTGCTTCACTGAATATATTATTTTAAATTAAACAAACATAATTTAAAATAAAGAAATTTATATAAGACCCTAATTTACAATGAATTAATAAATTAAATGATTGAAGGCTAACTTATAAAAATAATATACATTTGAAAATGCCCTGGCTACGCGTACCGAAATTTCGGTACTGATACTCAGATTTTTTCGGTATGAATAGCAGTACACATAGAAATTACTGCATTTGAAAAAGTATATCATTAAATTAATGCAATTTAATATTCGCCAGAGGTACATACACTACGATTTAGTTTACATTATATGAGAAATAATTTAAAATAAACATTAAATAGATAAACGTTTATTTTACTGCCTGCTGGTCTTAAAAAATTGACTTGCCTACACTTTCATTTTGTACAAAATTTTCTTAAAACTAACCGTTGAAAACTAATATCCATCCATACCTTATCTCTAAGACCGCTCGCTCTTATCGCCTTGCCTTCCTAGCTTCGCCTCGCCACGCACGCATGTCCCTACTTTCTCGTTTTGCCTCGCATTGCCAAACTCTGCCTCCGTGGGTAATACCTAATACTTATCTAGTATTTACAATATTTACAGATTACTTATATCTACTTCCTCTCCTATGTACAATCTTTCCTTCTCCATTCCTCTCCATCCTTCCTTCTCTTCTTCTCTTCTTCTATATCTTACCCAACATCCCCTTCACCCATGCCACGGCCCTTGTGTCCCCCCTTTCAGGCATCAACACCTGCATGCTTATCCCACTCCTTTCCACCTCCACGCATTCCTCCAACCAGTGCTTCACTCTTGCATCCCCCTTCCCACACAGTTCACACATCCTCTTCTCCCTAGAAAGCCAGAACCGATTAAAACCCTCCATGCCCGCACATCTCATCCTTGCTATAAGCTCCTGACTTCCTTTCTCTCCTTCCTCACATAAATATTGCGCTCTCTCCCTTAGCATAATCCACCCATAGTTCCCGTTAAATCTTGACTCTCTTATTCTCTCCTTCCCTTCTGCCTTCTCTTTCTCCATGCCGTTTTTCTTTACCATCTCACGTATTTATCACCCCTATCCCTAACATGGTGAACCCATCATATATAAACCCCAGAGCCACCCCTGTCAATTTTCATTACGCATTCATATCATTTCATATCGCAAAATAGTTAACGTATTATCGAGCATTGTACTAAAGTCCCTTCGGCTGAAACCTTTGGCCGTCGCATGAGTCTATCCCGAATAAAGTCCGCTGTGTTATATGTTCGTGAAAAAGGAACTCAAGTGTGGACAACTAGTGAGGAGTGCTTGTGCATCTTTTGACTACCTGAGTCACTTCCAAGTAACTCACACAAACATCCGGTAGAGTTCCGTCGTTGCTCTACAAAATATACGGAGATCCAACCGACAACACACCTCACTTGCCCTTTCAAGCGTAGATAGGTAGATGTAAGTTCTTATTATACCCATTATAACTATTTATCTGTTCTTATTTCTATTAAACTTGTCAAATCTGATTCACACTTTTATTTAAACACTGTATACTGATACAGTCCCTACAGGGCAGATAGGTGACAAAAAAACCCATAAACAAATAATTGGTCAGGTCTTACCGGCCTGACATAACCAGCAACACTGGTCTCTCTCTTTCTCACTTTTTCCATACTACCCTCGCCTTTCGCTCGAGACGTGACAGCTGATTTCGTGGCAGCGGTAGGATTGTCACTTTTCGTTTAAATTCAGTGTTTCTTTTGAACAAAAATTTAAACATTAAACTCTGTGTATTATTAGATAGATATTTTATTAGGCGTTGGTATACTTCGCGTGCTCGCAAGCTCTGCCATCGTAAATAATTCTACGAAACATCCTGAATTAACCTTGCATGTAATCTTTGTAGCAAGATTGTACAAGTGAAGGCTTTAAAACAACGTCATCATCAATCAACAATCGCGTTTAACACCATTCCGCAAACTAATAGGACTTTAAAACAAATTTTACTTTGGATTTCAAATTCGAAATTCGAAAATTTCTTATGAAATACAACCGTGTTGAAATCCTATCTGACAAAGGGGACAAAGGGGTATTAATTCATCCATTCGGAAAATTCAAACCCTTTTTCAGACTTCCAATAATTTAAATACGTCAAAGTGCAAATTCTTGCAATTTTATAAACAAATTGAAACTGTAGCATAAAATAAAAGTTTTCTAGAGGAAAGCTACATCCCTTTAAATCTTTCAATTAGAACTTCAATTCAAACCAAACCGATAACTACCAACAGCATATTTACTACCTTCATATCATTTTCTGCCTTCTTAACTAAACGCATTTCAGATCGTACCATTCATTAAATTAATATCACTAATTTATCCATTCTGTGACAGCGCGAGCTGTCGTTACAGAATTTTTCATAATACACGAACTCGTATATATTCGTCTCTTGTCGAAACGCAATTGTCTGATCCTTACTGCCTTTTCTACTTGACCGCGAAGGCAACTCCTTCTCAGTGATGGGTACGCGTGTGTGTTCAGGCGCTTCCGTTGCATTGTAACGAACTGTATTGTGTTTGATAAACACCACTCTAAATTCACTCCCTAAAATAAAAGGTTTTCTAGGGTTGAATTCTAGGTCTAGGTGCTGAATTCGTTTTCGACTTATATTTAAATGCTTATTCAAATCAAGTGAATAAGTTATCTCTTCTCATTGAAACTAATCCTTTTTAGAATTCTCTTACAAAGTCACCCTCAATTCTGAATAAAAATATTACATCATGCCTAACGATCCCAATCAAACTCAGTTCACTGGCGATATCAATCAGACCCTTAGCGAAGCCATGATGACATCAATAGCTATGTATTTCGCCGTACAACAAGGAGTGGTAAACATCCCCAGTTATGATGGTAAAAATATGCCCATCCGAGATTTTATCCAAGATAATATAAATGGAGAATCGTCTGTACCAGCTAATTGCGAAACACAATATCTGAAAGCGGTTCTATCTCGGTTGAAGGGTGCGGCCAGAGACAGTATACACGGAAAAACTTTTACGACTCTTAATGATTTAATTAAACACCTGAAACAGCGATCCGCACCCCGTAAAACATATTCATGGTACTTACAGGTAATGTAAATTATTCGAATGAATCGAGAAGAAAATGTAAACGAGTTTTTCGATCGAGTCATTCTCCTAAAAACAGGAGCGCAAGCGGCCCTTGAACATAAGTATCAAAATGTTAAACAAGTATAACTTCCTCTCAATGATTGTGCCCATGAAACTTTCAAACGTGGTTTACCTGATAGCATATTAAGCTTAGTAGATGCACGTAACCCTCTTGAGTTTAAACGCAGCTTTAAAAATCGCGCTCGAGTACGAAGCAAGACAGCAGTTATATTCTCAATATTCTACTAACCTAGCAAAAGCTTGCTCCTTCGACAAGGACTGTTTTTCTACAATTCTGTGAAAGTTTCCGTGCATTTTCTTGTCGAGTAGCTGTTGGTGAAATTTTTCAACCTCTGCTTTCTTTACTTCGGCTTTTAGAAGTAAAGCATCTAGATGGTGTAATGCATTTTCCTCACTTCTGATGTTAAAATTCCGGCAAAGGGCCTCGGCCGCTTGCGCCGCGGCTTTGTAAAGGAACGCGACTTCGCCAAACAACTCGTGGTGCCTGACCATCTTTAGGAGAGGATCTCAGCCATTCGCAACAATGTAAGCTGTACTTAGAACAATTCGGTTATGAAGACACTGGAGATTCAGAATTCCGCGTCCGCCTTGATGGCGTGAAATGTATAATCGCGGAACTGACGAATTGATATGCAAGCTTTTATGCATATGCATGATCTTATGTGTGTTCACATCAAGGGCCTTAAGCTCGTTCTTCGTGCATTGAAACACCCCAAACGAATAGAGTAGAACCGGGACGGCAAGCATGTTAGTCGCAGATACCTTGTTCAACGCCGACAGATTGGAAGACCAAATCTGTCGAAGAAGATGCTTGTATCTGATTCGGAGAGACTCCTTCACTGATGTTACGTCCTGAATGCGGCTTTGAGGCACGCCCAGGTATGTGTAGGTCTTTCCAGTATTAAGATGTCTAATGAAACTTATATCCACAAGCTCAGGGTCCTCAAGAACGCCAGTAATCTTTCCATTCTTCAGATTAATTTTGGCACACGTGCCCAAACCAAAGTCCACCCGAATCTCTCCTGTGTAGTTCTTGACGGTATTTATAGCAGTTTGAAGTTTTCTTTAACCAGAGACATAGATCTTCAGGTCATCCATATAAAATGCGAGAGTGACCTTATGTTCGCGCTGATTAGTTTCGCTACAGAGGTATCCAGGAGAATTTCGTAGTGCGAGAAATAGAGGCAGAAGTGTGATGCAAAAAAGCAAAGGGCTCATGGTATCACCTTAAAAGACGCCCCTCGGGAAGGTGACGCTGCAGCCCATCAGCGCGTCCTGTCAATGGCCTGGATTGACTACCGGAAAGCTTTCGATTCAACCTCTCATAGACTTATCAGCTCTCTGTTGGAAAGCTTGAAGGTGCATCCACACATAGTGACATGCATAGAGAGATTGATGCCTCTTTGGAAAACTAGATTTACTATCTCATCTAGAAATTATCGTGTGACAACGAACAACTTCACCTGCCAGAGGGGTGTCTTTCAAGGTGATACCATGAGCCCTTTGCTTTTTTGCATCACACTTCTGCCTCTATCTCGTACTACGAAATTCTCCTGGATACCTCTGTGGGGACACTAATCAGCGCGAGCATAAGGTCACACATGTATTCTATATGGATGATCTGAAGATCTATGCCTCTGGTAAAAGCAAACTTCAAACTGCTATTAATATCGTCAAGAAGTACACAGGAGAGATTGGTATGGACTTTGGTTTGGGCACGTGTGCCAAAATTAATCTGAAGAAAGGAATGATTACTGACGTTCCCAAGGACCCTGAGCTTGTGGATATGAGTGTCATTAAACATCTTAATACTGGAGAGACCTATACATACCTGGGCGTGCCTCAAAGCCGCATTCAGGACGTAACATCAGTGAAGGAGTCTTTTCGAAGCAGATACAAGCATCTTCTTCGATAGATTTGGTCTTCCAATCTGTCGGCCTTGAACAAGGTGTCTGCGACTAACATGCTTGCCATCCCGGTTCTACTCTACTCGTTTGGGATAGTTCAATGGACGAAGAACGAGCTTCAGGCCCTTGATATCACCACACGTAAGATCATGCATATGCATAAAACCTTGCATATCAATTCGTCAGTTCCGCGATTATACATTTCACGCCATCAAGGCGGACGCGGACTCCTGAATCTCCAGTGTCTTCATAATCGAATTGTTCTAAGTACAGCTTACATCGTTGCGAATGGCTGCGATCCTCTCCTAAAAATGGTCAGGAACCACGAGATGATTACCATCTTTGTCGCTCTTACGGTGTTGGTCGTGACCCTGCCCTGCCGAACGCTCCAAGAGAGATAGAGTCAATTGTCCAGAACGAGAAGTGCCAAATTTTCTGGAACTACGATTTTCGGACAGCAGTCTCCGTCGTACACTCGACAGAAACACTCGACAGAAACGAACTATATTCGTGATCAAATTCTCGGCTCCGTCCGAATACAACATCACTGCCAATGAGAAAAAAAGGAGGAGAGGTATCAAGACCTTGAAAGACAGCTACAATGACTGTACCCAAAATATTCGGTGCAAGTAATTGTCCTTGTGATAGGTGCTCTCGGATGCAGAAAGCTGTCATCCTTGGGTCGCTTCGTGTCCTCAAGACACACGAGGGTTTCGCCGGCCTGTCGTTGTGATTTCATCGTGCCTGTGACCACCCATCTCACGGTTGTGAGACGTGGCCATCAGTGCGATTTACCGCGGTTCTACTGGGAGCGGGTGCTAATCTGAAAAATTGCACCGGCTCCCAGCGAAATCGCCGTAAAATTTCAGCTGTAACCACGTCTTAGGACCGTGAGATAGGTGGTTACAGTTTGCGACGAATTGAATACGATGATCCGGCAAAAGTCTCGTGCACCCTGAGGAATCGGAGCAACCTCATGACGACCGCCTTCTGCATTTTCCTCGCAAGTGTCTCAGCACTTTGTTGACACGCAGGGATGCTTTTCAGGCTATTATCAAGTGTAACCTTGGCACCTCCAAGATCAAGACGATTAGCTTAACAGAATATTCCACGTATAACCGTCGCAACTCCCTTATAAGGTCTTTATACCTCTCTTTATTTTCTTTCTCCTTGACTATGACTTTTTTGTCAGCTGGTGCCCAAAATTCGATAACGAACATGGTTCGTTTATCGAAGTGAAGGAGAACTATGTCAGGCCTCGAGTGCGCAATAGAAACAATTGTCGAGAATATGAAGTTCCAGTATATGCGGCACTTCTCATTTTCGACAATTGACTCTATTTCCCTAGGAGCGTTTAGCGGAGCGGTATTTGGGATAATGCCATAAGAGTGACAGAGAAGGTAATAAAGCACTCTTAGTGCCGCATTGTATGTGTCCTAGTATGTGTCCTAGATGCTCGGGGTGTGCATGACAGGCTCTGCAGCTATCATCGGGAATGTCTTGGCTCAAAATGTGGGGACGGTATGCTAGAGTGGAAATGACACCGTCTTGACATGCCAAAATGAAACCCTCCGTGCCCGACTTCAATCCGGGTGATTTAAGGAAAGCTTTCTTGATCCGGGTCTTCAGGAGTGAGTACTCGAGATGGATAAGATTTAATGCATTTTGCTCACCCCTGATATTGAAGTTAAAGCCGTGTGTTTCAGCAGCCTCCTTCGCTGCTTTGTACAGAAACGCCCCTTCGCCCACTTCTTCGTGTTTTCTGACCATTTTAAGAAGAGACCCTTGTCCGTTTGCGACAATATGTGCTGCACCTAGAATAATCCTGTTGTGAAGACTTTCAAGATTCAGTATTCCGCGGCCACCTTGACGGCCTGAGATGTAAAGTCGCGGAACAGAAGACTTAAGGTTCATGCTTTTGTTCATGTGTATAGACTTCCGGAACCCGATATCAAGGGATCTGAGCTCGTCCTTCGTCAATGGAACCACTCCAAATGAATAGAGTACTACCGGGATGGCAAGCATGATTATTGCAGATACTTTCTTCCTCGCCGACAGTTCGAAAGACCAAATCTGCCGGAATAGACGTTTGTATCTGCTTCGGAGAGTATCCTTCATAGATGTCACGTCCTCTGGTGTGGGCGGGTAGACGACAGTAACTGGAGGGTCTTGGACGAGTCGAGATGCGTTAGACAAAAACTGTTGATTTTCTCTGACCCACCTCTCTCTAGGCTCTAGACTTCTCCTAGCGTTAGATAGTACTCGTATTTTGTCAACAATATGCTGCCTGATGGTCAGTAGCTTTGACTTGTTGAGTGTGTGATGACGGATCCGCAGTTCGCGCGCGAACTGTCGAACCTTGGCAGTGAAAGTCCTGCCACATGTTATGTAGTCAATCGCACACTGAATGCGGGACGCGTACTGCCTTGCCCAGCCTATCTTTATGCTGAGTTGATGCATTCGTCTTTTGGTCTTATGATCAAACGTTAGTTTTGTTTAACGGTTTGGATATGCCAAAGCTCTCGCTGCATTATACACACTACAATTGATAATCCAGAGGTCGGATTCTTCGGAAAAATCTGCACGAAGCTCGTCATCCAGTTCAGCCAGATCTTTGGGCATGAGAGAAACCTGAATGTTGATGTTTCTCGGGGTCCTGAAGCATCGCTCTTCCTCAATTGGATGCCTGCTCACGGTTGATCCCAGTGTCGCCTCTCTTTCTCTGTTAACGGCTTGTTCTGGCTGCAGTTGAGTAGGCGCTCCGCTTATATAACCCCTTTTCCGGAGTTCCTCGGCACGGTTCGCAGACGCTTATCCGAAAAATGCGAGAGCTCTGGGTGTTTCTCGCACCACAGAGTATGCAGTCGCGCCATGTAACCTTTTCGTTCAGGGGCCATACTGATATCATAGCACTCCAGCAGGTCGTCCCTGAGTCGATCCGTCCACTTAAAAGTAATCAGATTCTGCCGGTCAATCGCATTGACTTCGTCTTAATTGGCTACCCGAACTCGAGGCTAGTCGGCATTGTTGTCCGACCCATTATCGGGAGCCCTGCGCGTTCGAATCTTTTGAACCGCACTTACTACAACTATGTTTGGTGTTATCATTGCTGTTCCCACGAGCAGCTAGGGAAAAGGGTTCATCCATCCTTGTAGAGCCTTGCATGCAAGGATAAGGCTGCACACTCTGATAGGTCGCCCGGTATCCCAGAGTCACCGTTTGCGACACCTCACGCAGGTGCCATTCAGCTTTAGGCACGGTTGCTACGCCCATCCCTGGACAATTGTCCGCTACTGCTTATTAATTATTGTAACCATATTCAGCAGAAACACACACACACACACATATATAGAGACAGTTCCACATGTACCGAATACTTTAATCATGAAAAGCAATCGAATCAACGAATTCTAGATTATTATTTCAATTGCGAATATTTGACAACATTTAAAGAAATGAAAGCATTCTGAGTTCACAAGCACATTGCTATACCGACCTGTATATTATATTTAATATACAATGCACGCACAGCTTTTTATATTTTAATGTATATTAAATTTCAAATACCGTTTATGCAAATGACTTCATATACATTTGTATTTAATTTCATACAGATTCTCGAGGGGTAAACCACTCTAAAATCATGATTATTTAAAAGCAAAAATCTGTCGATGGTGTTAAAATAAGCGTATCTTTATTCTACTTAGCGTAGTGTAACTGTCGATAGAATCTTTTTGTTATGTATAACATAAGCTTCATATTGCAGAAAATAATATCATTCGCATACGAGTCAAATCATTCAAAATCAACGGCTAAGGAAAAATATCACAAGTTTAGCCATACGCAACGCGCTGCTAAGAGAAATAACGATGGGATAAGCGTCGAATGAGGAAAAATAGCATTCGGTCGCTTACTACGGCGTGTGGATTTCTCCGAGTCTTACTCTTCGTGACGAGTCGGCTAAATTCGGAACACGTCGGGCAATTTGTGTATAATATGGGCATACGGAATAAAAAAATTCGATTAGCGTCAAAATCGAGGTATCAACGAACCTGTGAGGTACGTACGGCTCTTAGCTGGTAAGGAAAAAATCATCCAAGAAGCTATCGGACTTGGCGCTTCTAGCGCCGCTGGCGACGACGAGCTTATCGCTATCTTACAATAAAGGTAGAGTAACTCCGATGTTACGAATAACGATCGCCTATTGCGTTGATGTTATTTTAACCGGCTCATAAGACAGATTCCTTATTTAAGTTACTTTAGTGTCACCGATATCGAAAAATCAGAGCACAACCTCCACAGAACGCTGAACGTTGTGTCGCTGATTTTAGAGTGGTTTACCCCTCGCAGATTTTCTAACAGTGAACGCACTGACTTGGTCCATGTTGTTTTGTATGTGGAACAAAAATCAATTATAGGAATTTCGAAGTCCAGCACGAAAAGGCATAGTAAAATTCAACCCAAATTGGTAATGACAAAATATACTAGCTCAGCCTTTTGAATTATCGTCAAAGCAAAGCACACTTCTCTAACAGTAATTAAAGGAAAGAGATTATAATCTCTAAAAATCGAACTAATCACTTTAGCCTTCATATTATCATTTTACTAGTAACTTTGTATACACAATAGCACTCGTGTGGGGTGGTTCAATGGACGAAGAACGAGCTTGCGGCCCTTGCTATCACCACACGTAAGATCATGCATAAGAGCTTGCATACCAATTTGTCCGTGCCGCGATTATACATCTCATACCGTCAAGGCGGACGCAGCAGGCTTCTGAATCTTCAATTTCTTCATAACCGAACTGTTCTAAGTACAGCTTACATCGTTGCAAATGGCAGAGATCCTCTCCTAAAAATATTTAGGAAACACGAGATGATTGGCAAAGGAGCGTTCCTTTACAAAGCTGCGGAGCAGGCAGGCGAGACCCTTGGCCTGAATTTTAACATCAGAAGTGAGGAAAGTGAGATTTAGATGCTCCATTTCTAAAAGCCGAAGTAAAGAAAGCAGAGGTAGAAAAATTCCGCAAACAGCAGCGATTGGGAGCAAAATTCTGGGTGAACGCTCGATGCGTTCCTGACGCACTCCTCGCCTGTTCATATTTTCCCACTGTTACGAACTACTGTTACGAACTAAAAAAGGTCCCTTCGTGCAACCCGAGGTAGGAAAAGTCGTGTGGTGAGCAGAGAGTGAATGGTCGTGGCTACCCGAAAACTAGGCATTCCTCTATTCGAGCGGACCACGTGAACGCGTAGCAAACGGTTAGGCCAGCAGATGAGAACCAATGTGAGAAATCGTGTTCGATTTCACCACGGGCGGCCACCTACTCTTACTCACAGATAGGTATTCACCGTCAGGCAGCATCAAACAGCTACAGGCGAGCTGATGCGTGAGGAGAAGAGTTTCTGCGTTGTGAACGCTCATTGCACAATATATACTTCACCAGGTGACGCTGCGTCACATGCTATACAGTTCAATACATAATATCAACTAATATCATTCTTCGACTTTATTTGAACGTCAGTTTTCAATTTTTATATTACATATGATCTGAAACATTACTAGTTATCTGTCTTGTTTGAATTAGAAATTATTAGTGTTCACATATGTAAAAACTTGATGACTGAAGAAATACGGAAAAAAAAATTTTATAAATGCAAATACTAAATATTAACCTTGAAATGAAAACTTAGAAGCTTCTCTTAGCATTTCAAGATTTTTTAAACATACTTTTGTTCACTTTCTAATTGTAAACAGATGAATTTAGAAGAACATGCAGGCACAATATTCTAATGGAATTTTTAACTGAATAAAAAGTTACAAGCTTATATGGTTTTCACCATCTTCAAAAATAAGTTCTCAATAAAAAACGTAATTTCCCATAACATGCAGATATTGGTTTTCAACTTAAATGATGAATCTTAAAAAAAAAATTCAACAAAAGTTAAACATGAAGAAACCAAATAGTTTGATTTTCAACCACAGATATGGTTTCCTAACCAATAAGAATAATTTCTGACAAAAATACGAATTATTATAAAAATACATAAATATCAAACCAAATTGTTGAATTTTCAACCAAAAAAAAAGTTTTCTATCAAAAATGGAATATTGCAATTTTCAATATAATGAATTAATGTAACAGAACAGTTGAATCTTTAACCAAACGGAAGAGTTTTAAAAATAAATGACTAATATTCTACCCAAACAGACAAAGTTAAAACCAAAAAGTTAAGTTTTCAAACAAGTAGTTGAAGGTTATACAAAATTCTTGAATTTATAAGCCAAATAGGTGCATATTCTATAAAACAGTCGCATTTTCAACTCGAAAATGTAAATTTTCGACGAAAATATAAATCACAAAGGAATAGTTCAATTTGCACTGAAATGATGAATGTTGTAAAAGAAACATTGATTTTCAACAAACAACTATCGTTATCTACCAAATAGTTCAATTTTTCAATACTATATACTTAAATTTTTAACCAAATCGTTAAACTTTTTACCAAAATAGATGAATTTGCAACCAAAATATGTATAAATTTTCAACAAAGAAATTCATTTTCATACCAATATTTGAGTTTAAAACTAAAACAATCGCTTTTCAACCAAAAATAAAATAGGTACATTTGCAATTCAAGAATTGATCTACACCAGAAAAAATAACTTTCAACAAAATAGTTAAATTTGTATAGTTTTATTTTCAATCAAGAAGATTTATTTGCCAGAAAATAAAGATTTCATGAGTTTTCAAGATAAATTAGTTGAATTTTCAAAGAAACACGATCAACTGTTACCTAAAAATGGAAAAGCTTAGTTGTCAGGAAAAAAATTAATGTCCAAAAAATTAAAGATTTTTGTACAAAATAGTTCAATCGTTAATTAATTAAATGAATTTTGAACAAAATAATTCAACTTTTGACTTGAACATTCGACTATTTGGTTCTTATTTGAACTTGAATTGTTTTCGTGGGAAATTTTGCCATTTCTTTGAATATTCATCTTTGTAGGTTGAAAACTTAACTGTTTAACATAAACATTTAACTATTTTCTTTCAATCCCAATAACTTTGCTGAAAATGGAACTATTTTCTTAAAGAGTCATCTTTCTAATTGAAAATTCACCTTATTGGTTGAAAATTGTTTTTCGTTCAAAATCTTTAAAGTAGTGATATTGCACTCGGGGTCTTCTTATTTGGTTGAGAATTCTATTATTATATTTATGTTGAAAAATTCATCTATTCTGGTGGAAAATTCTACTATGTGGTTGAAAATTAAACCATTTTTTTGAAGATGTCTCCTTTTTTTGTTGAATTTTACTATTTCTCATTCAGAATCAAAATATTGCTTGTCTGACATGTCACCTATACTATATTTTTCGCTGACAATTCATCTTTTAGATTAAAAATACATCATTATTGAAAGTTTTCAGTACTTGGTTAAAAAGTAATTCCATCTGTTCAAGATTCATCTCCTTAGTTAAGGAATATAAATTGCTGAAAATTTGTTTTTGTTGCCGTTAAAAATTATTTTTTTACATAAATCTTCAACTGTTTGAATTTTTGAAAATTAGTGTTTTTTGGTGGAACTCAACTTTTTCTTATTTGAAATAAAAAATCTGTTGTTTTTGTGGGTTGGAGTATCAACTATACTATTTTTCATTGACAATACATTTCTTTTGCTTGCAAATTGAACAACTTGGTTACATTTTTTTTCTTACATTACTGAGAAATCTTTCTTGGTTGGAAATTGAAATTCGGTTAAAAAATCGTCTTTTTTGTTGTCAAATTCATTAAATTCTTTTTGTCGAAATTTCATATTTTTCGTTAAAAATAAAACTGTTTCCTTGGAAATCAATCTGTTTGGTTTAAGAATTCACCTTTTGCTTCTACAACTTCATCTTTTTTGGTAAAAAATTAATCTTGTTAGTATTACTATTAGTAATCTATTCCGGTAAAAATTCAACTACTTTGGTGAATATTCATAGATTTTTTATGAAGTTTACTGGTCTTGATTTACAATTGCAACTTTTTGTGTTGTTGTCAATATTTCCAGTATTAGAGTTCTCGTTCAGAATTCATTTTTTTTTTTTTGGTTGAACATTAAACTACTTGGTTGAAAGTTGAACTGCTTTGTTAAAAATTAATTTTTTAATGAAATATTAACTTCTATTGTTGGAAATTAAATTTTTTATTTACATTTACTTTAATTTAAATTTCATTTTTTCAACTGACAATACAACTATTTGGTTGAAATTTCAAGTAGAAAAGTTGTATTTTCTGGTTGAATTTAATTGGGTTCAATGTATGTAATATTAAATCTTTTTCGGTTTAACTATCAAGTATGACAATTTTTGATAAGAATTCATCTTTTATGGTTGAAAATTCAACCAGTTGGTTAAAATTTTAAGTACTTCCTTAAAAATTCATGTCTATGGTTGAAAAGTCATTCATTTGCGTGAAAATCCGTTTTTGGGTTACAATTTATCTTCGTTGGTGAAAAAATGTCATCTTTTTGATTAAAAATGTAACTGTTTGACTAGAAATTAATCTGTTTTTGGCGAAGATTCAATTATTTTGTTAACAGTTGGTCGTTGTTCGATGAATTATACTGCCGTTGATTTCAAATTGAAACATTTTCCGTCGAAACGTTTAAACTATTATATTTGTTCCAGAGAATTTACATACTTTTGTTGGAAATTGTACGACGCTGGTAAAGATTCATTTTTTTGGTTGCAGATTCATTTCTTTG
>CAKNYM010048898.1:64655-116582 GCA_932195095.1 Andricus curvator
AACAAAAGAATAGTAGAGAACAAAAGTGATAAATCTACGTATTCAAAAAGTTTAAAATATATAGCAGGGACACATAGAGTGAGAGATAAAAAGAGATAAAAATTTCTGGAAGGGAAATAGACTTTGGGATAGAAGGAGATAAAAATTTGTATAAGAGATAGACTTAGGGATAGAAAGAGATAGAAATTGCTAGCATGAAGAGAAACTTAGGGATAGAAAGAGTTACAAATTTTATCGTGGAGATAGACTTAAGGATAGAAAGAGATAAAAAATTAAAGAAAGAAAGATAGGCTTAGGGATAGAAAGAGATATAAATTTTATCGTAGAGATAGACTTAAGGATAGAGAGAGATAAAAAATTAAAGAAAGAAAGATAGGCTTAGGGATAGAAAGAGATTCAAATTTCTAGTCAGGGAGATAGATTTAGGGATAGAAAGGGATTAAAAAATTTTCTACGTAGAGATAGAAAGAGATAGACATTACCAGAAGTAGAGATAGACTGAGGGATAGGAAGAGATAGATACTGAGGGATAGGAAGAGATAGATACTGAGGGATAGGAAGAGATAGCGTTTTGGGGATGCAAAATGGATACTTGGAAGAGATAGAAAAGTTATATCTCTTTCTATCCCCAAAGTTCTATCTCTTTCTATCTCTTTACTTTCAGCAGGGTTCACTTTATTTTCAAAAATATTGCATTTTTCTTGTACTTTTTGTTCCGAGTGAACGCCAGCACTAATTTTTTCACTATATTCGCTTTTAATTTCGTCATTCCATACAATAGTCTCCTTTTCTGGTACCTATTGGCTATACGTGTTCATTCTGACAAATTCTGTTCCCAATATACATCCCATTGGTTGACAATCTGACTCTGTTCTGTACATTATTTTGAAATTCTCTATCTTATTCTAACTGATAATCCGCTTCCCTTATTCTTATCCAAATTACCCGCATTTGTAAATTCTCCTACATTATCATCTTCGACGTTACCATTCAACATACATCATGCTTTACCGTACACTAACTTTATTAACTGATCTTCTGTTTTGGAAACTATATCTTTAGATGCACTTTTGACTTATTATTGTTCTAGGCCTCTATATGTATATTGCTTCTTTCTTACTCCTTTTCGCATCAAAATCTCTTCATATTAATAAGTTTTCACATCTTTTATTCTCAATTTCTTCCTCCAGTCTGGCTATCATAACCTTAATCTTATCTTTATTGTCCAGATGTTCAATATTTAATTTTCTAATATAATTTTGCTGCCAAGATCCTTTGCTGCTCCCTCTATTTATATTTATATTATTTATCTCGTTGTAACAAATTGGCATACTCATTAAAAACCTTTGATTATCAGTTTCCTGAATCTCATCCAATCTTTTTCCACAATCCGTGTTTCTATTATTCCCATATAATCATAACTTTCGACAAATTTCCAGAAGTCCCTATATTTTTTCCTGACAGCTGCTACATTCCAAAACAGTACTTTTCACCCCCTGGCTCTGGCTCCCTGATTTTTCCCTTTGCTCAAGGTCGTTGTGGTTACTGAAAATTAGAATCTTCCCTTCTATTGCTCTTCTCCAAGTCACTAAAGCATGTCCAAACTGGTTAACCCTCTATTTTTGGTATCCTATTTTTACTTTCTTTAACGGGAAAAATTTTATAGTTCATAGAAAAAAATACTGTAAAGTTAAATCAACAAACCCAAAATATTTTTGAAGAAAGTAATTTTTGTTTTTGAAACAGCCAGTATCATTGGTTCGTTTTAAGCGATATTTATGGTAAAATCAAGGATAAAAAACGTTCGTTCGGCTATACATTTTTTCCGTGTTCCCTGTTCTCTATGCTAATCTTCTCACCGCTTATTACTTTGTTTCTTTCCATAAGCAATTGCTTTTCTTCCCAGCAACATATCCTCGCTATCGGAGTTTCCTTTTCCCTAATCCCTACAGTTTTACTGCAGATAATTTCTACATTCGAGTCTTAATTCTTTTTTAAAGAACCCCTTTACCTCTGTTTTTGTCAGTACCTTCTACCTATAGCCTCTCATCATTACATTATTTTTTCTCTCCCTTTTCTCCTCAGCTTTAAATGCTCTTTTTATTTCCAAAACGGCTCTATTAATTGTGTACTCCTCATTTGCCCTTTCAATAATTGATTTTCCCGTTCCATTTGAATTTTTTCCTTTCCTTATTTTATTTACAATTTCCGTCACTTTTTCATTAATAGACTCTTTTATAATCTGGCTATTATCTTTTTTTTCCTACGACAGAGTTAATTTCATCTAATGTCCATACGTTTTAATTCTGTTTTTCCTTTTTTTCCAATTCT
Organism: Andricus curvator; assembly: GCA_932195095.1. Lineage (NCBI taxonomy): Eukaryota > Metazoa > Arthropoda > Insecta > Hymenoptera > Cynipidae > Andricus > Andricus curvator. The sequence continues at coordinate 66,987 of CAKNYM010048898.1, forward strand.
TAATTTATCTGTCTTATCTCTTTCTCTCGGTTCTCCTTCTCTTTCCCTAATTATAATCTCATTTTACGGCTTTCCTAAATTTTTTTTCCTGAAGCTGACGATTCCATACGTCCACATTTTACAGTTGTTTCCCAATTTCCATCTTCTAAAAGTATGAATTGGAAGATCAAATTATCATCATGTTAAACCGAAATAACAATAATTTTTATCTGACTTCAATATTTTCAGTTACTGATTCAAGTAACTTGAAGTTCCAGCAATGTTCCTTTTTCTATATATACGAAAACGTATGTTACACATTATAACAAGGTTTTCCAAGTTCCTCGTGTACACCACTGCTAACCACGACCTGGCCGGGGGTGGCCCAGGGAAGAAACCGGGTTATAATATGGCTAACCACTTACCTGCCATGTCAGTCGCGACACAATCACCGGAAATGACCGAGTTCGTGGGTCACACTCTTTCGACCCACGAACAACCCACGAAGCCCGTTGATTATTTTTAAAGGCGTCAGATAGGGATAACCCTATCCGAGCCCCGTTGGATCCGGTACTGTCGAGACTGGCAGGTCGGCCAGCTCACCCTTTAAGCATCAGAGAGGGAGTGGGAACTTCGGAGCGAGAGAGAGAAATCAATTTCATGCGTCAAACGATGTGTTATTTCATTGACAATACCGTTTTATCAATTCTACTAATGATTATACACAACCTTACCTAAAAGAAATTATATCAAATTACTGAACACTCCCGTGTGTTCTCCAAGAAAGTTACTTGAAATTTTACCACTGGTTCATTGGATTAATCCATTACAATCTATAAAAAGGGTAAGAATTTCCCTGACAGAAAAGACGAACAAATACTCACAGAAAACACTACAATCCATAATGGCCGTCTGAGACACCCGCGCTATGCACGACGCCGTCCGGCGTCCATTGCCACGTGCCCACGCGTTTCTCCACTTCTGGGTGTCGAAGGGGTCCCAGACGGTCTCAATCTAACAATTTACACAGGAAACTACTCGTGGTCACAATCCGCCACACCGCGTGGGTGTTCGATGCCGAGGCTGAGAATCCTCAGTTTCACAGTAAGAAGGAAGACCACCTACCTCGCAGCCATCCCGCTAACTCCTTCTTCCCTTCGTGATCCATTAATGGTTCGTTGAGAAAATTGATCGGTTTCGTTGGGTTCTTCGAAATTATCAAGTCCACTTTCTGGTTTGCCGGTCGTACCGAACCCCGTCCAGCCAAGAATACAAGTGACAGGTTTTCTTCTGCTCGATCTTCCTTCCGTTCCTTTCTTCTAGGCGCACTTCGTTCTTCCTTCACGGCTGCTGATTGGTTCACCTCACGGTCTACCACGACCTTCATTGGCCGCCAGAGCGCTGCTTATGACATGGCCGTCTTCTGGTTGTTTCTAGCATGGCCCCCTTCCGGCCGCTTAGAACTTGGCAGCCTTCTTGTTGCTTCAAACATGGCCACCTTTTGGCCGCTTATAACATGGCCGCATTCTGGTTGCTTCCAACATGACCGCCTTCTGGTTGCTGCAAACATGGCCGCCTTCCGGCCGCTTATAACATGGCCGTCCGTTGTGGTAGGGGCCGGACCGTGCTGCCTCTCGTGGTCCGTAGTGGAATCTCTGTTCTGTGTCGGTTGTGTCTGGCCCGTGGGTATCTGTGATGCCTCATTGGCTGCTTGTGCGTGATGGCCGCCACCTAGCGACCTACCGCTGGTTACCATGGCAACGTGTGCAGTGCGAACTCTCGTGACTTGCGTGGGACTGCTGCGCCGTGTCCGCTACGTTCCATCCTCTCGTCCTCTTTCTTTGGTCGCTGGTAGGCTGTCGACTGTCTGCGTCGTCTGCTCTATGTTTTCGGGCTGTCAGTTTGACGAGCGTCTCATTGCACACAAGATGCCGTGCGGAGGATCCATCCAGTCGATCCCAATGCGCACGCGCTCTGTAGCCGTAGAGCGTGCTGGACCGCGCGTTATTTTCAAATTTGTCAGATTGCTCCTTGCCCATTATGATAGGCAACTTACCAAAATTTATTCGGATAATAGAAAAATAGCAAACTCAAATACCCGACCGCTGTTATGTCGTATGATTGATCACATGTTGAAGAAATATTTATATTTCAATTTAATTATTTTTTATTTCTATACATAATATGTTTTTATACATATTTTTTATAATTTTACAATTTAATAATCAGAAGATTGTCGGTGTTTGAATAATAATTAATTAGTTCTGAGCGTATGAATGATCTAAATCTATGCTTAATGAAGGACCTACAGGACCGTTTCATTTGATATTAGTCATACATTCTCGGAGAGCGGCTTTCTGTACATCAGTTGGATTTGATTTTAGTGTCTTGGCTTGATTTTTTGGTCTAATTTTTCGGATTGAACTGAATGAGCGTTGCGGGTGAATTTTTTTATTATGTGGTGAATTCAGTGGTGGGGAATCAGTGTTGTTTTCTGTCTTCGCTGGCAATAATGATGGAAACTCGTTCACCGACACTTGAGTAATTATGCGCTCTAAATTTTTACAAATTAAGGTCTGGTCCTCCTACGATTTATGCAATGCCATGCCGTACAAAGAATCCACCAAATTTTTTAGTTTTATTAATTTGTTTATTTCACTAACATGAGCTTCTTGTGACTGAATGGATGTTACAAGAGCATCACATTGCTCATCAAAGTATGAAGAGGAGGATTTCACAGAAATTGATGTTCCACATAAATTTGAAAGTTGCATACAGGCATGCACGTGTTTACAAAAATTTCCACGGATCAGACAGTCAATACACTCACATGTGAACTCATGCACACGAATTTTGCAAACCGCACAGATCAAAGGACATTCCTCACAATTTTTCTCAGTATTTACTTGTACTTTATAAGGACCTCGTCCTTCTGTACGGGACTTAACGCACCAAACAGTCTCAGACACTTTCATTACCATAGATTCTGAAATATCATTTATGCTGCGTCTGTGACTTTTCATTATTATTTTCATTCTCTTCGTTGGCTTATTTTTCATTATTCGTATGATTCTTTCGAACATCATATTTTGACTCAAACGTAGCAGCATATCTATACATTTATCGACCCTCTTGTTTTGACTACCATTAAAATAATAATACTTCATCATCTTGTGAAGAGCTTCTAGAAACATGTTGGCGTTTAGCCCGAAGCCAAGGCGAAAGCAGTAGGCTCACAGTTCGGGATTTCCAGCATATTACTGACTAAAATACCTTCCACAATCTTCAGTTTCAGGATCTGCATCGCACATGTCAAGAAAACCATGTAAAGCGTCAAATAATTTTTTTATCAGTTTCTTCTAAGAGTATCCTACACTTGTGATAAATGTCTTCCGTTCTATTTTTATTTTTAACTTTTAAATGAATATTTTTAGTCCAATTTTTGTCAACATGCCAAGTGCAATGTAAATGGTGTTTTCAAATATTCATGAAGGGTATCCAAGAATTGTAATATGCTGGAGCATCATCCCTCCAAATATATTTTAAACTGACTCAAATTATTCCTAATATTATGTAAAATCCTTTAAAATGAGACAAAAAAATTGTTTAGAAATTTTCTAGATACTTTTTCGACATACATGAAATCTTGAAAAATCTTTTTCTCGAGAAACCTAGGAAAATTATATTTATAATATTATAATTATAATTTATATTTATTTAAAATTTTTATTGTGTATTAAAAATTATTTTTCTCTTCAAATTATAATTTGCAGTCTTTTTTATTTGAATTCCCCCATGATATAAAAAAGTACATTTGAATATACTCATGAATGCATAGTATACGGTTTATGTAATATGTTCAAAAAATTAGAAAAAAATATAGAATAACAAAATTTAACTTAAGAAGTGATTCAAGAACAACAAGAAATTCATTATTATAGGACAATACAGTTTCAAACTTTCTCAGCCGAAAGTTAATTGTCTGAGTGGTAGACTGATGCATTGCATCTATAAAGGAACAATGCATAATATATTATAAATGTATATTCGAATAAGAATCATGAAAATAATTTTGAAAATAAGTCGAAAAAAATACTTACACGTCACACTGAGCTTCATATTTTCCGTGGAAATCTCTGCTGTGCCTACCCGGCAAAAAACGTCAGATTAAAAAGTGTTGCTTCACATTCACGAGATGTTCTCTGGAAATCTGCTTTGCGACAACCTCGGATTGGGACGGAAGCACAATACTTTTTAATGCGAGAGTTCGCATATAGCGTCTAAATCTTGAATACGTCTGAATGCAAAGTGAGATATTTCGCGTTCAATGCGTGTTAATGCGAGAGTTCTAATATGTTTCAATGCTATATAATGCGATTGAATGCGAAGCAAAATTTGTCTCAATGCTATTGAATGCGATTAAATGCGAAGCAGAACATATGCGTTTGCTAAGTATTGAATCGCATTCACGAGATGTTCTCTGGAAATCTGCTTTTCGACAACCTCGCATTCAAATTGCAATACTTTTGAATACGTTTCAATGTGACATTTTTTGTAGGGTGTTCAACGCGGATGTGTGTTGAAAACCTTTTTTACAAATATGGCATGAGTGTTGAGTTTCTTTTACTACATTTTGAATTTTGTATACACTTTTTCTATGTTTATGTAAATTGGATCGTCTGCTGAAACTTTTTCCACATATTTCACACACTTCCAGAGTACAGTATTAATGAAACACTTAAAGACTGGAAACTTTATACCTGCTTGCCAGTTCATTAGCAAATGGTCTTAATTCTAAATTTTTTTTTTAATTCTCTAAAATGTTATGCCCTATTTGTAGCATTTACTCTCATTTACCCTCACCACCACTATAACATTTAAAGTGGAAAGGGGTGATGATGTCTGACAAATTTGAAAATAACGTGCGGTCCAGCGCGGTCTACGGCTGCAGAGCGCGTGCGAATGATGAAGTTCTTTTTCTTATTTTTATAAATTAAAATATAAACATTTCCTCAACATGAGAAAAATCATACGACATAACAACCGCAACGCTCATTATAACAAATTAAATAGTCCTGCAGGTCCTACATTAAGCATAGATTTAGATCATTCATACGCTCAGAAATAATTAATTATTATCCAAACACCGACAATCTTCTGATTATTAAATTGTAAAATCATAAAAATATGTATAAAAATGTATTATGTATAGAAATAAAAAATAATCTCAGCAAAAAGACATTATATTAATTCTGTGGGTTTTATTTATTTATTATTTATTTTTATAAATTAAAATATAAATATTTCTTCAACATGAGATCAATCATACGACATAACAGCGGTCGGGTATTTGAGTTTGCTATTTTGCTATTGACTGAATAAAATTTTGCTAAGTTGCCTATCATAAGGGGCAAGGAGCAGTCTGACAAATTTGAAAATAACGCGCGGTCCAGCACGCTCTACGGCTACAGAGCGCGTGCGCATTGGGATCGACTGGATGGATCCTCCGCACGGCATCTTGTGTGCAATGAGACGCTCGTGTCAGTTTGTTCAAAGATATTATACACCTAGATGCGGCAAGTGGCGGCGGAGTGGGGGAACAATATATATAGCAACTACTTTCGTGCGGTGCGTAGCTACTGCCCGCTTCGTACTACCTTCCTCCACTCTTTTTCTATAGGTAAACGCGTTGCTCTGCGGCTCTAAGGGTAATGATTTTAAATCTATTATCCTTGGCTACTCGCAGCTTCTCCCTCTTTTCTCAAAACATCGGCAAAGTAGAAGCAGGGATTCTGACATGATTTACAAAATAACAAATTAATATAAAATGATAATACTTTTGCAATTATAATCTTAATTTTATTTGTACAGAAAAAAAATTAGTGACAATATTACATGTTTGCCACATGAATTAATTTTAATGCTAATTTTGTAATTAAGTAAATATTTATTTTTCCAATTGATATTTCACATTCCGGTGTATTAAGTAAAAATAATATAAATGTTTCTTTAAAATGGATGAAGAAACATGTATTACATTTTCATTTTTATTTATATTTCACATTCCGATGTATTAAGTAAAAATAATATAAACGTTTCTTTAAAATGGATAAAGAAACATGTATTTCATTTTCTTACAGCAATTTTATATTAAATAATTTGATACAAATTAATCAATATTGATCCTAGGTTAGAAGTATACTGTACCAATCAATTCTATGTAAAAAATAACCCCATAAACTTGTACTGATTTTTCACTTCCATTCAAAACTGTTTTTTTCTTTTCAAATGTATAACTTTCAAGGCTGCAGGATTATAAAGAAAAGCATTGCTATTAATTCACAACGATAAAAATCAAATAATTTCAGAATTTATTAAATTGACCTTTTAAATGAAGAACGCTTGCGAAGTTGAACAAAAACGAATTTAACCGATAAAGATTATATCATTTCTAATTAAAAGGCCTTCAATGTTAAATGATTTTTAATTGAAACCTTCAAAATTATGACATTTTATTTTAAATTAGAAGTAATAATGCAGCTTTATTATTTAAAAAACCTTCATTTGTTTAAATAATGCATTTCCGATGTGAATTTTCTCTCTTTTTTGATAAATGGCACAACTATTGATTCAAAATTTTCACAATTTTTAAGTCCAATTCAACACTTTTTAATTTTAAACACTTTCGAACTCAAATTATTAACTTTTGGTTGCTTCAAGCTTCAAATTGCCAAAATGTTGAGACATAATTTGAAAATTCTTTCTCTAGTGGAATAATTTTCCAAGAACAAGTAGTGATTGTCAAAAATATAATTTTTATTTTCTATATTCATAATTCTGTTTAAACAACTAATCTTTAATGAATTTTTAATGCATTTTTTTAACTGCAAATTTATCTATTCTATTTTTAGTTGAAAACTGACCGTTTTTATTTGAAAATTTGCCTATTAAAATCTTAATTGAGAATTCATTTTTTTTGGTTGAAAGTTGAACTAATTTGTTAAACATTTATTTTATTATTCAAAGATTTACCTATATTATTGAAAATAAATTTTTTTTTAAATAATGTTTAAATGCAATTTAAACGTTATATGGCAACGGCCATACTACGCTGGAAACACCAGTTCCCGTTAGATCACTGAAGTTAAGCAGTGTTGGGCGCGGTTAGTACTTGGATGGGTGACCGTCTGATACTACTGCGTTGCTGTTGGCGGCCGTGGGTGTGGTGAGCCCACACTTGTAGTTATTTACTACAAGAAACTATCCACCTAGAAACACTACCCGAATCGGGTAGTGTCACGCTTACCCCTAGAGGCTCGCCGAAAGGGAAATAGCTTAATGGTATATTGAGAAGAATTTTTAACTGAAAATTTAACCAATCATTTTAGGTTGAAAATTTCTCTTTTTTAGTTACAAATGCAACCATTTGGTTGGAAATTCATGTACATAAAAATAGTATTCTTAAGATTTATGGACAAATTAAAAATTATTTTTTTATTGAGAAATTTATTTGAAGAGAATATTCGAAAAGATTTCAAAAAATTTATAAATTATCAAAAAAGAATCCTGAAGATTGTAAGGTAATTATTTTAATTATGCAGATTAAAAAAAAATGTTGGAAAAATTCGAATCATTTTAAAACATATTTACCTAGAAGGTTTCAAGGTTTCGAGCTTTCTTACAATAGACTCAATAGAGTAATAGACCAGAAAAGGAGGAAATTCCAAAAATTTATTGGGTATAACCAGGTATACGGACTGTACTATAGGATGGATATAGGAGGTTCGTACTCGATTCCAGAATCTAGTACGAACTAGTTATGATATAATGCCTTGAAGACTGTAGTCCTTTTAAACTTTAAACCATTATCATTAGATATATGGGCGTGAAAATATTTAATGGAAATTTTCATTTTTTTAATTACAACATTTGATACGGCCTCGTTTGGTATGAGGGATCGTTCAAGGTGGGGAAGGAGTTAGACGGTGAATTGTGAGGGGGGGGGGGGGATTGTATTGGAAACAGTTATGGGGGAAAGGAGTATGAGGCAAAGAAGAGGAAGATGTATGGAAGAGATTATGAGGATCGTTTGCGGGTTGGCCTAGAACTTGGGAGAGGTTTTAAGTACACATAACCTTGCGTCGCTAGCAAGTACTCGTCCAAATCGCTCATTTCAGTCGGCAGGCTCTTCGGACTGGTGGGTGGTGCAAGGTATATCCTCTTTATGTTCCCATTCATTTTTTTTTTTATTTTTTTTTTTAAGTCACAAGGATGGATAGGACCATCTACAGGGACGGTAAAAGGAAGAAGGATGAAAAGTTGTTCAGGCACTCCATGGTTCAGGAGTAACCATTTCGTCAAAGAATTTCTTTATTATGAAATTTTGCTCCTCCGGGTTGCGCAGGTTGGGTTTGCGCCTCAAATCCAATTTTATGTCCTCCAATCGTTTACGGGTCGAAGGAACGAAACCGTCCGGAATCCTCTGCTCATTCCATTCCAGGACCACGGTCGGATCCAGGCTTAGTACAGTGGATCGGTCTTGGTATACTGCTACCGGGATTAAAGTTTTACGGGCAGCAGAAAACTTTGCCCGATGTTCCCGTAAACGCTTCAGGGCCTTCCTTGGTGAAACTCCTTTCTTCTTGGTGACGGTGTAGCGGCCCAGTGGCGAAGCAAGTGCTGCAGGGATGAACACCTCCTGGTGTTCACGAGCGATGGCTGGTGGCGTAACTTCCTGTTGGAAGGGTTCGACTTCCTTCTCGGCCGCCTCCTGGTGGCAAGGTTCGGCGGCGGGTGGTACTTCCGCCGACAAAACGTCCCTCCCGATCGTGGCCAACTCCTTGGCACATCGTCGGGCAATTCTCTGCCGCTTGTTCAACGCCATCCACCCAGGACTCAAAAGGACGACCGGTGAAGGTGCCTTGAGCAGTACTGAGCGAGTGGTTTGAAAAAACCGGCTCACGGGTGTCGAATAGCTCCCCAAAAGGACGCCCGAAGGGCCTGGAGAAGGAGCTTTCCAACCCGCTGAGGAGTGTGACGGTGTGTTGAGAGTGACCAGCCAGATGACGCAAACTCCAGCCTCGAAAAGACTGAAGCTATTCCTTCGTTATAACTTGCTCTTAAAAGAGCAGTTTGTGAACAAATGGTGATGGTGAGAAAATCAGTAGAAAAATAGTCTGATCCTGGAGTTAATCCTTTTATTTGAGTCTTCTCCCTAGGCTGAGAGAACTGGAGAGGCGAGGCAACGTTGAAGTAGCGAGCAGCAGCGTTCTATCGGTAGTGTGGCTGGAGGCCGAGTGACGACGGTGGCGGAAGCGCGCTCTTTTATGTGGAGAGCGCGCGGCTTCTCCCACCCCGTGGAAGCGGAGGCGAGAGTGGGAACCTCGGTCCAAGATTTCTTCCCACTCCGTCGGTCTTTGGGCGCGCGGTCCAATGAGATTATTCGTCTCTGCGTCGTTGTGGATGCTGCCTGCTTTGCCCGCTCGCTCCGTTCTCTCAGCGTTACATGTAATTTCTTAATACTAACAAAATGAAATAAGAAGCGAAATATTATAACAGGAAAGTAGATTTAAAATTTTGTCAAAATGAGATTTATATTCTATGTTATATCCAAAATCGAATAAATCATTTCTATTAATAACTTTTGGCGAATAATATTACACAATCCATAATATAAAATAATATAATAATACAATACATATAAATAATTATATATACATACACAATATATATATATATATATATATATATATATATATATATACAACACAATACATATATATACATACATATAACACACAACATATATAATATATATAAAAATAATATGATCATACATAACAATATATAAAACAATATATCAATATAATTCAATAATGATTAATTAATAATATTACCAATAATATACTATCACATATATATACATATATATATATATATATAATACAATATAAAATACATACAACATATACATAATAATACAATCAATAATTAGTCAATAGACAATAATATATATAATAATATATCTGTCGGAGTCATGAGATCACGTTTGTTTAATTAATTGGAATGGAAAATAAAGCTTCTATGAAAAATAAAAATTATTCTGCCTTAATAAAATTGGAGTCACGGATGAGTGATCAGCTCATCCGTGCATCATCATATAATAAGGCAGAAAAATTTGGAAAAAGAGAAAATAAAAAAAACGAATAAATAAAATCTCATCGAAGAGAAAAGAACGGCTTGAAAGTTTCGGATGAGTCATCAATGGCCCACAGCTACGCCCGTACCTGGGCGCATAGCATTTTCCGAATTATCACGTGAACAGTACGTGGTAAGCGGAGGTCGTCGTAGCGGCAGAGGAAAGGAACTTGAAAAGGCATAAAAGTGAAAGTCTTCAGGGAAGAAATATTGAGGGTTCCCTTCGTCTGTCGCCCGTTATAGCCAATGGCACGTATCACATTTTTTAAATGTTCAATCAGTTGTTTGTGAAGATTTCCATCATAACAAATTGTAAGTTGGAACTTCAGTTTTCGTTATGAAAAAGTTTTTAATTTTTAAAGTACAAGACTTGTGGCCTAAACTAAACTATTTTAATAGGAAATATTTTGTAATTTATATGAAATATATTATAATTAAAACTAAGTACCTGGGCTCAGCGCATAAAATATGCATAGATCTAACTTTACATCTTATAATTTATGTGAATGGTGTTGAAAATTGTGTATGCTATCAAGAAAGATTTGTATCGAAGATTACTCTCAAACATTGAAAAGTTTACAAACAAAAATTTCACTATGAACAATCGGCAAAAATGTTGGTACCCGTAACGACGGCCCTATTTGATTCAAAGACATTTCTTTAGTTCAAAGAAATGGTTTTTTGTTCAAATAGAGATTTTTCTTCAATTTGAGATGATTTTCTTTATTTGGAAGTTTCTTTTGATAGAATAAAGAAATTATGTTAAAGAAACGCTTTCTTTAATTCAAGACAAACATTTTTCTGATATTTTCATAAATATTTACAGTTAACATTAAATGCAATTTTTTTAATTTTGATTAATATTTATTTGTTTGTTGATTGCTGATGACGTGATATTGACATTTGATATTCTAATATTGCTATTTATGGTCCTTGATTCCTAAAACAAAAACAAAGTAGCATTATTTCATTCGTAACTTTTTACTATTATATTATATAATTTTTATTTTGAAATTATACTGTTTAATTTTAAAAGCTTTGAAACTAAAATTATTTGACTTAGACAATACGATAATTTCAAGTCGGCTGTGTGTAAAATTGTTCAATTTTAAATGTTTCATGAAGTTTAACTAATTATCTCTCTAAAATCTAAGTCACTAATTTAGTTTCATAATTGTTTTAAATCATTTCCGAGCTTTAATTTTTACGACTTATTTCTGTAAGTTGAGGAATTGGCATTACATAATTTATTTATTTATTTATGTTAAGCCATTTCAGAAAAAAATACAATACAATTTCTTGATACATATATTATGTACATATTTATAACTTCCGAATACATCGAAGTATTTTGATTTTTTTCGCAATATCGTCTTAAAGAACTTCCAAAAATAGTTAATCTTAGGGATTTAATTATTTGATGACAATGCACATTCTTAATCACTCGGTTATTTAATAAGCTCTAGAGAAAAATAAATATTACATTTGAGGCCGTTCAAAAAATACGTAATGCCTTGGGGGGAAGCACCTCGAACGTTACGCCAATGTTAAACTTACGCACATTTAATGTAGGAAAAGTGTTATAGGGGTGGGGAGGGGGGGGGGGTCCAAACTGTCAGGAAAAAGTGTTAAGTATTTTTTGATTGGCCCCTATATATGAGGTTTCAAAAAATGGTCTCAGCGGAGAAACAGCAAAACTGTGGCGCTGATCGCCTTCCGCCAAAATGTTGTGTATAAATTTTGACAAAAGACTCATAAGTGTCAAAATAACCAAAATGGACGTGTCAACATCCGATGTCAAAATATAACATTTGAAATCTCTTGACGTGTAACCCGCCTAACGTAACAATTTTATAAAAAGTTTTAGAATTTTTGCTTTTTTTTTTGGTAAATTCCCTCTGTTGGACGTCGGTATTTTACTACTTTACGTGTTATTTTACGAGTTTAGGTGTACATAATCACAGTGCATAATATAAATATAAAGATAAGAAATGTATGAAATATTGTTATCATAAATTAGACCTTCTTTTACACTTAACTTATATATGTTTAATTCATAACTACAAAATCAGATGTTTATATCGCGTTAATATTTTATAAATGTGAATATAATCAAAAAAATTCATGAATTCTAATATTTCATTTAAATTTAAACAAGATAATTGGGCGAAAGGCGATCAGCGCTGCAGTTTCGCATTTTTGCCGCTGAGTCAAATTGGGAACTATAATCATGATAATCGTGTCATGCCCCTGGTTAGATCCCACTGATTTTGTTATTTTTCCTTAAATATTTTCTATTTTTTTAAACCTTCATATCTACCTATAATTATTTTAATTCTTATAATTTCAAAAGAAAATTTTTATATTGTTTAATAAAGTATAATAAGGTATAAAGTCAATATAAATTGAGAATTAAATTCTCTGTTATATTAGTTTAAAATTTATAATTTAACTTTGTAACGTGGTGGCTAGTAACCCGTTATGGATCCTCCCCCAGCTGTTGAGAATTACAAAACTAAATATTTGACCGCGATTATTCCCATGACCGGCACGAGCTCAAATCTAGAGATAATATCATATTATAACTTAAGTTATATGAATGAAAGCGAATTATTCTTTTGTTTAATTGAATGAGAGCGAATTTATTTTGATAATTTTGGAGAACAATAGTACACAGATAGCCATTAGATTAGGAAAGTTAAAATAAAACTTATGGAAACACTGCCACGAACTCCAATCGACCATAACACGCACTATGCCACCCGCACCACCTCACTTGACCAAGCTGACCACACTCACCCACGGTCGTGTCACACTACATACTATTATGGGGTCCATCCGGATATAAATATTGACTTCCAAAATAATCTCAGCCAGCAGGATTATTGTTAAAACATCAGGCCATGCCGGACCTGATAACTGTCAAAACACATGGGAGTATCCATCTTGTGCCGGCCGGCATTCCACATACCGGAACGCTCCGAATTCCATCAAATTGAGTCCCGGAAATCGAGCTTGTGAGGGCAGCACCGACTGGACGGAGAATTGGGCGCGAGCAGGAAGGAACTGGCCACTGGAGAGGACGCAGGAGCTCAGTTTCGTGTCGGCCATCGACCTGTCGTGAGTAGAGGAACGATTGCTATTTGGTTGCTTGCCACTTGGACGTGTGCATTTTGATTTTTTGCCGAACCGGCATCACCTCTTCGTGAAGAAGGAACTCGGGATCCAAGGATCGAGGTAGGCGTCTTTCCTTTGCTTCCTTTTTAGATTTTTGGGTTTATGTGAGTATAATGTGTTGAGTTTTGCAGAGGAAAATTATTTCATTGAGGTACATTTAAAGAAATGTACAAAGATTCAGGAAAAACATTTTCACACAGGCAGACACCATGTTTGGTTCGGTAGACCTGTTAGTTTAGCAAAAGTCATTTGTTATGTTAGGATTAAGCGTTTTAGTGTATTTTTTGGGGATAATAAGCTATACTTTAGTGTGAATTAACTGGATTTTCAGTCTTTGTTTAAACTATGGTTCGGGTCTAAACCCCATGTATCTTCATTTTCTTTTTCTGTATCAATTAATGTTTATGGTCATTAAACTTTCTATAGTTACTAATTTTATACAAAACGTACATTTCGAATTACTTTTCTCGCCCCCATGAATCCCTCTCCCTGAGCTATCTTGGTTAAAAATTAATTAGTTTAAATTTCGTTAACATTTTGGAGTGACGCCGAAGAGGTGTCTGGCGCCTGACAACACAGTAAGTGTAAACTTAAAATTACTTATTCTGTTCCTGCGTTTTCGCAATCATTGGGTAGCGTTGCCCCCAGCTTACGTTCCGTGAGGCTGGGAAAAGTGTTACAACTTTAATTGAAATTGTTACAAAAATTGGTTCTCTGATCGCTATAATTAAATATACTTATAATTTAAATTACTAAATTACTTATAATTAAATATACAGCTATTAATTAGTCAAATATATTTAATAAGTAATTGTAAGAAAGACTTAAAAACTTTAACTTGTACACCCTTTGAACGACACAGAAAGAAAAAAGAAGAATAATAAGCATTGAAAAACTGAATATATTAATGAATTTAGTATTGTCAAAGAGCATAAAATTATTTTTGGTTTAACGCTTTCAAAGAGAGGTTCAACATTTTTTTTAATTCAAAAAGTTTAAATTTGGGGCAACTAAAATGTGACAGATTGAAAATGAACCTTTAAAAATTAGAAGTGTCTACAATCTACTACATGTACCGAAAATATCCAGCTATTCATACAAAAATTTCGGTGCATAGAGCCCCGTCGTCTTAAAATTCATACAGAAAATATCCAGCTATTCGTACCGAAATTTCTGTACACGTAGCCACGTCATTAAAAATTGTACACTTTAAAAATTGAAACGTTTGAAGTGAAAAATGTTTAATGACGTCTTCAACACAATTAAAAGTTGAAATTAACATCAACGAAACTGAGCAGTGTGGTCTTTTAGATAAAAAAAATATATAAATAAATAAAATTATAATTGTAACTAACTTTGGAAGATTGCTGAAGGCGAACTTTAAAAAAATATTTCAGTTTAAAATTATTTAGTTACTTAGAGGTTTACATGTTTCTGCTTTCTGTTCAGGTAAAAATTGCGCAATTATTTTTTAATCCTAATTCGAAGAGAATCCTTTAAAAAATAAAATGAAGTGAGAAAAAAATAACCTGAAATATTTTTTTCTAAAGTTCGCCTGATAATAGGAGTATTTTCCTCAAATTTAAAAATCATTTTTAACAATGCTTATTTTTGAATTTGAAATAAGTAGTGTACATCCTTATTAATTGCGTCAAATTGGAAGCCTGAAAAATTGAACAATTCTGGCCCTACTGACTTTTGGCCCCAAACAATAAACTATGATAAAACTATGCCTTCAAAATTAAATTATTTGCAACCATATGACAAACTTGTTTTGTATTTGTGAATTAAGACTAAAAATGTATGATTTAAAAAAATATCCAGTTTCGAGAAACAGAATGTGGAAGATTACAATCTCAAAGTGACAGGAACCTAAAACTGGAACAGGCTCGGTTGCGAATAACGATAAAGAGTTAAATTTTCAGTTTAAACCAAAAAAAACTTACTTCTGAGATGTTGAGTTGCTTAATTGAGAGAAGATGAGTTTGATTAGAATAAGTTAACCAATTCTGAGTGAATCATTCAAGAATTTGGACGTTCAAAAATTCCATGCGTTTTGAAAATCGTCTTTGGATTGCGACTAAAAATCTATTTTTCAATTTAAAAAATAAAATAAACACTTGCGAGATATGGGGAAGCTGAATAAGAATAAAAAACTTTCATCCAAAAAAATTATTCCGTTCCGGGAAAATAAAGATTTAGTGTGACGGTATCACATGAGTTTATATACGAGTTTTCGCTAAATGATGTATAAAGAGAAGAAAGATTTAAGAGGAAAATCAAGAAGAAGATTTAAAATTTTAGGTTGGAATTTGATTGATACTTTGGTGCTGAAAACAGTGGAAAATAGTTTTATTTAAGAGCTTTTTCTTTCAAAGAAAGAAGCATTTATTATTTTATTGTATTGAGAAACTTTTAGGAAAAGATATGTGGTCAGAAAAAGGTTTAAAAAAAAGCTAAGAGGATAGGAAATTTAAAAAAAAAAGGAGAAGATGGGAGACAAGTATAGAGTCAGCTGTCTGGTTTTGAAACACCAATATTTTTATTTACCATATTAAAAAGGAGACTTCGAACAAATCCTTTTAACAAAATATCTATTATTTTTTAAGAATATTTTATTCAAAAAGTCCATTTTCGGAAAAATGTTGGTTATTTAGCTCTGTACTGCAACCCTTCAAATGTACATAAAGTTTCAAAAAATTTCAATCATATAAATCAAACTGTTCACAATTTAACCATTTTAAATACAACCCGTTCCAACATGAAAGCATTCTTAGTTGAAATAGTATAATTTCAGGGCCTTGAAAATTAGTCATGGTTTAATAGATGAATTTTTTTTAAATGAAAACTTTCCCAATCAAGTAATATCAACTTCAAGTGCTGAAAATTGAAGGACAATTTCATTGTTATTAAATTAAAAATTACATCTATGTAAATCGTTTGAAGCTAAAGAATTTTGAATCAGTTCAAGGTGAATCAAAAAAATTTTCATTTTCTTTTCTTGTTTCTATTCTGTCATATTCTGTTATAAACGTACCAATATATTCACTCGGTTGTGGTTTACGTTACGTTATACAAAAAAGCGAAATTCACGCCGAAATTGTAATTGGTTAAATTACACTGCAATTTTGAAATAGTACATTTCACGAACGATACTTTTTAGAACAAAATCATAAATGGCGTGATTTCATTGTCTCCATGGAAAAATGCAAAATCACGTTTTGAGTCGGTGAAGGTACGCATGAGCTCTACTGCATTTTTGTTCTAACGAGCGTGAATGAGACAACAATGTATAATGTGCGAGGCGATAGGAACACGATATACTCTTCGTTAGAAACATCGACTCACCAATCCGCTATGAATTCTCTTTCTATCTTTGTCATCCACGTTCTCTCTCTAGCGTTACGAAAATACACGTAGCACGCTCAAACAAGGCTCTTTTTTGAACTCTACGTCACGCCGTGCTTACTGAACCCTATTTTGTAACTCATCCAACGCACCGCCAGACGCCGCTCAAAAAGTGTACTTTTGCATTTGTCTATGGAGGCATGAAAACACGCCATTTTTATGATTGCGTTATGAAAAATATATTATGCACAACATTCTGTCTATCATGTTTTTATTAATATTAGATAAAAGGATCATATTACACAAAAATCATAAAACGGAAATTCTAATATATACATATATACATACATACATATATACATATATATATATATATATATATATATATATATATATATACTCTGGGATACCGGGCGACCTCTCAGAGTATGCAGCCTTATCCTTGCACGCGGGGCTCTACAAGGACGGACTAACCCTTTCCCTAGCTGCTCGTGGGAACAACAATGAAACCACCAAAACACCAAAATGTTGTAGATGCGGTTCAAGACAATCGAACGCGCAGAGCACCCGACAATGGGTCGGCAAACAATGCCGATCAGCCTAGAAATCGGGGTGCTGAAAATAATTTAGATGGAAACACGACGACGAACCGGCGAAACGCCCACATTGAGTGGACGGATCGACTCAGTGATGACGTGCTAGACTGCTACGATGCCAGCATTATCCCTTTTCACGGAGGCTTTATGGCGCGTATGCACACTCTGTGGTGCCAGAAACACCCAGAGCTTCAGCACGTTTCGCATCAGTCTTTGCGAAATCAAGCCGACTACCTCCGGAAAAATGGATATGTACGCGGAGCGCTTCCCCAACCGCTGCTTTATGAAGCTGCAGACGAAGATGAGGAAGCGACATTGAGACCAACCGCAGAAAGCAGGCACCTTCTGAGAGATGATCGCAATTTCATTACTAGAAGGAACATTAACATGCAACTTCCTCCTAAGCCCCAAGATCTGGCTGAAATGGATGCCTTCCTTCGTGGAGATATCTCGCAAGAGTCCGACCTCTGGACCATCAATTGCTCAGTTTATGGTGCTGCGAGAACTTTAGCTGATTCAAATCGAAGGCTGAAACCAACGATGGATCAAAAGACCAAAAGACGCTTGCATCAACTGAACAAGAAGATTGGATGGGCAAGACAGAATGCGTCCCGTGTTCAATGTGTGATTGACTACATAACATCTGGTAGACCGTTTACGGAAAAGGTTCGAAAGTTCGCCCAAGAACTAAGGATCTTGAATCACACACTAAACAAGTCAAAGCTACTGACAATCAAGCAGCATATTGTTGACAAAATACGGCTGTTATCTGACGCAAGGAGGAGAATACAGAAGAGGGAGAGATGGATCAGGGAGAATCAACAGTTTCTCGCTGACCCATCGCGCCTCTTCAGCGATTTACCTGTTTCTGTAAAAAATCCACCCAAGCCCAAGGAGGTAGAGACTTTTTGGAGAGAGGTGTACAAGATCCCGAAAACACTAGAGTTGAAAGAAGATACTGAAAATATCATCCGCTTCAAGGAGTTTTGCGACAACCTCATAAAATCTGAGGAGGAATGTCCATCAATCACTGCCGAAGAGGTGAAAAAAGCACTTAAAGGCACGAAGAACTTTTCCTCTGCTGGACCAGATTGTATCAAGACCTTTTGGTGGAAGAAGTTTACTTTTACACACCAACATTTGGCCCGCATATTCACCTCATATTTAAAGTCGGAGACGCCCATTCCGCAGTAGCTGGTGTTCGGACGCACTATACTCCTTCCAAAAAAAGGCAACTTGTCCAACCCAGAGAATTACAGGCCAATAACTTGTTTGAACACGCTATATAAGATCTTTACTGCTGTCCTCAACAACAGGATTGTTCGACGAATTGAGCCTGTATGGCGAGAGATGTACGAACAACGTGGCTCGAAAAAAGGTGTAGCAGGCTGTCGAGAGAATCTGCTGATTGACAGGTGTGTCTGTAAAGACGCTGCAGCCCATCAGCGCGTCCTGTCAATGGCCTGGATTGACTACCGGAAAGCTTTCGATTCAACCTCTCATAGACTTATCATCTGTCTGTTGGAAAGCTTGAAGGTACATCCACACATAGTGAGATGCATAGAGAGATTGATGCCTCTTTGGAAAACTAGATTTACTATCTCATCTAGAAATTATCGTGTGACAACGAACAACGTCACCTTCCAGAGAGGCGTCTTTCAAGGTGATACCATGAGCCCTTTGCTTTTTTGCATCACACTTTTGCCTCTATCTCTCGCACTACGAAATTCTTCTGGATACCTCTGTGGCAACACTAATCAGCGCAAGCATAAGGTCACTCATGTATTTTATATGGATGACCTGAAGATATATAATGAAGATATAATAAAAAATGAAGATATATAATTTAAAAAAAATGTTAAACAACCACCGCAGGGTCCCACTAAGAGCAACTGCCATCCAAAAAATATCAATAGCCCCCAGTAGCACCGCGGTAAATCACACCCACGGCCACGTCTCACAACCGTGAGATGGGTGGTCATAGGCAACGACGAAATTACAACGACAGGCCGGCGAAACCCTCGTGTGTCTTGAGGATACGAAGCGACCCAAGGATGACAGCCTTCTGCATCCATCTCGCAAGTGCCTTGGCATATTTTTGGCACGCGGGTATGGCTTTAAGGTTACGAACCAGTGATAGTTTCGCACCTCCGAGAGCACCTATCACAAGGACAATTACTTGTACCGAATATTTTGAGTACAGTCGTTGTAGCTCTCTTTTAAGGTCTTGATACCTCTCCTCTTTTTCTTTCTCCTTTGCAGTGATGTTGTATTCGGACGGAGCCGAGAATTCGATCACGAATATAGTTCGTTTCTCGAAGTCTTGGAGAACAATGTCAGGCCTCGAGTGCGCAACGGAGACTGCTGCCCGAAAATCGTAGTTCCAGAAAATTTGGCACTTCTCGTTTCGGACAATCGACTCTATCTCCCTTGGAGCGTTCGGCAGCGCAGAGTCGCGGCCAACACCGTAAGAGCGACAAAGATGGTATAAATATATATATATATACTCTGGGATACCGGGCGACCTCTCAGAGTATCAGCCTTATCCTTGCGTGCAGGGCTCTACAAGGATGGACTAACCCTTTCCCTAGCTGCTCATGGGAACAACAATGAAACCACCAATACACCAAAATGCTGTAGATGCGGTTCAAGACAATCGAACGCGCAGAGCACCCGACAATGGGTCGGCAAACAATGCCGATTAGCCTAGAGTTCGGGGCGCTGAAAATAATTTAGATGGAAAAAATACGACGAACCGGCGAAACGCCCACATTCAGTGGACGGATCAACTCAAGGATGACTTGCTAGACTGCTACGATGCCAGCATTATCCCTGTTCACCGAGGCTTTATGGCGCGTATGCACACTCTGTGGTGCCAGAAACACCCAGAGCTTCAGCACGTTTCGCATCAGTCTTTGCGAAATCAAGCCCTCCACCTCCGGAAAAATGGATATGTACGCGGAGCACTTCCCCAACCGCTGCTTTATAAAGCTGCAGACGAAGATGAGGAAGCGACATTGAGACCAACCGCAGAAAGCAGGCACCTTCTGAGAGATGATCGCAATTTCATTACAAGAAGGAACATTAACATGCAAGTTCCTCCTAAGCCCCAAGAACTGGCTGAAATGGATGCCATCCTTCGTGGAGATATGTCGTAAGAGTCCGACCTCTGGACCATCAATTTCTCAGTTCATGGTGCTGCGAGAGCTTTGGCTGATTCAAATCGAAGGCTGAAACCGACGATGAATCAAAAGACCAAAAGACGCTTGCATCAACTGAACAAGAAGATTGGATGGGCAAGACAGAATGCGTCCCGTGTTCAATGTGTGATTGACTACATAACATCTGGTAGACCGTTTACGGAAAGGGTCCGAAAGTTCGCCCAAGAACTAAGGATCTTGAATCACACACTAAACAAGTCAAAGCTGCTGACAATAAAGCAGCATATTGTTGACAAAATACGGCTGTTATCTGACGCAAGGAGGAGATTACGGAAGAGGGAGAGATGGATCAGGGAGAATCAACAGTATCTCGCTGACCCATTGCACCTCTTCAGAGATCTACCTGTTTCTGTAAAAAATCCAACCAAGCCCAAGGAGGTAGAAAATTTTTGGAGAGGGTGTACAAGATCCCGAAAACACTAGAGTTGAAAGAAGATACTGACAATATCATCCGCTTCAAGGAGTTTTGCGACAACCTCATAAAATCTGAGGAGGAATGTCCATCAATCACTGCCGAAGAGGTGAAAAAAGCACTTAGAGGCACGAAGAACTTTTCCGCTGCTGGACCAGATTGTATCAAGAACTTTTGGTGGAAGAAGTTTACGTTTACACACCAACATTTGGCCTGCATATTCACCTCATATTAAAAGTCGGAGACGCCCATACCGCAGTGGCTGGTGTTAGGTCGCACTATACTCCTGCCAAAAAAAGGCAACTTGTCCAACCCAGAGAATTACAGGCCAATAACTTGTTTGAACACGCTGTATAAGATCTTTACAGCAGTCCTCAACAATAGGATTGTTCGACGAATTGAGCCTGTATGACGAGAGATGTACGAACAACGTGGCTCGAAAAAAGGTGTAACAGGCTGTCGAGAGAACCTGCTAATTGACAGGTGTGTCTGTAAAGACGCTGCAGCCCATCAGCGCGTCCTGTCAATAGCCTGGATTGACTAACGGAAAGCTTTCGATTCAACCTCTCATAGACTTATCATCTGTCTGTTGGAAAGCTTGAAGGTACATCTACACACAGTGAGATGCATACAGAGATTGATGCCTCTTTGGAAAACTAGATTTACTATCTCATCTAGAAATTATCGTGTGACAACGAACAACGTCACCTTCCAGAGGGGCGTCTTTCAAGGTGATACCATGAGCGTTTTGCTTTCTTGCATCACACTTCTGCCTCTATCTCTCGCACTACGAAATTCTCCTGGATACCTCTGTGGCGACACTAATCAGCGCGAGCATAAGGTCACTCGTGTATTTTATATGGATGACCTGAAGATATATGCCTCTGGTAAAAGCAAACTTCAAACTGCTATAAATATTGTCAAGAACTACACAGGAGAGATTGGGATGGACTTTGGCTTGGAAAAGTGTGCCAAAATTCATCTGAAGAAAGGAAAGATTACTGGCGTTCCCAAGGACCCTGAGCTTGTGCATAAAAGTGTTATCAGACATCTTAATACTGGAGAGACCTATATATACCTGGGCGTGCCTCAAAACCGCATTCAGGACGTAACATCAGTGAAGGAATCTCTCCGAAGCAGATACAAGCATCTTCTTCAACAGATTTGGTCTTCCAATCTGTCGGCGTTGAACAAGGTATCTGCGACTAACATGCTTGCCGTCCCGGTTCTACTCTACTCGTTTGGGGTAGTTCAATGGACGAAGAACGAGCTGAAGGCCCTTGATGTCATTACACGTAAGATCATGCATATGCATAAAAGCTTGCATATCAATTCCTCAGTTCCGCGATTATATATTTCACGCCGTCAAGACGGACGCGGACTTCTGTATCTCCAGTGTCTTCATAACCGGATTGTTCTAAGTACAGCTTACATTGTTGCGAATGGCAGAGATCCTCTCCTAAAGATGGTCAGGAACCACGAGATGATTGGCGAAGGAGCGTGCCTTTACAAAGCCGCGGAGCAAGCGGCCGAGATCCTTGGCCTGAATTTTAACATCAAGTGAGGAGAGTGCATTACTTCACCTAGATGCTTCACGTCTAAAAACCAAAGTGAAGAAAGCAGAGGTTGAAAATTTGCACCAAGAGCTACTCGACAAGAAAATGCACGGAAACTTTCACAGAAATGTACAAAAACAGTCCTTGTAGAAGGAGCAAACTTTTGCTTTCCTCAAATCATCAGGGCTTAATTCAGGTACAGAGAGTTTTATTTTCGCATGCCAGGACGGTGCCATTTCCACGTTAGCAT
Source organism: Andricus curvator (assembly GCA_932195095.1). Taxonomy (NCBI): domain Eukaryota; kingdom Metazoa; phylum Arthropoda; class Insecta; order Hymenoptera; family Cynipidae; genus Andricus; species Andricus curvator. The sequence continues at coordinate 89,723 of CAKNYM010048898.1, forward strand.
ACCGTGACCGCATTTTATGTCAAGAAGTTCCCAGTGATAGGTGCAGAGCGTGTCATGCACACGCTGAGTACCTAGAACACATACTATCAGGGTGTCCGACCCACGCGGGAACGACGTATATCTAAAGACATAATGCGGCCCTAAGAGTGCCTTATTACCATCTTTGTCGCTCTTACGGTGTTGGCCGCGACCCTGCCCTGCCGAACGCTCCAAGGGAGATAGAGTCGATTGTGCGAAACGAGAAGTGCCAAATTTTCTGGAACTACGATTTTCGGGTAGCAGTCTCCGTGGCGCACTCGAGGCCTGACATTGTTCTCCAAGACTTCGAGAAACGAACTATATCCTTGTGATAGGTGCTCTCGGAGGTGCGAAACTATCACTGGTTCGTGACCTTAAAGCCATACCCGCGTGCCAAAAATATGTCATGGCACTTGCGAGATGGATGCAGAAAGCTATCATCCTTGGGTCGCTCCGTGTCCTCAAGACACACGAGGGTTTCGCCGGCCTGTCGTTGTAATTTCGTCGTTGCCTATGACCACCCATCTCACGGTTGTGAGACCTGGCCGTGGGTGTGATTTACCGCGGTGCTACTGGGGGCTATTGACATTTTTTGGATGGCAGTTGCTCTTAGTGGGACCCTGCGGTGGTGGTTTAACTTTTTTTTTTAATTATATATATATATATATATATATATACGGTATTCGGCTTTGATTCCTTGGGAATCGAACCGAAGGGCCTATGACAAAGCCACCGAACGCGTCCTCGGGTTGCGGATGGAGGGTCCCTGTAACAAGTCGCGGACAATTGCCCAGGGATGGTCCCGAAGAAATGATTCCTAAGCGAAGGCGTCACAACCGTGCCGAAAGCTGAATGGCACCTGGGTGAGGTGTCAAACGGTGACTCTGGGATACGGGGCGACCTATCAGAGTGTGCAGCCTTATCTTTGCGTGTAGGGCTCTACAAGGATGGATGAACCCTTTTCCCTAGCTGCTCGTGGGAACAGCAATGATAACTCGAAACATAGTTGTAGTAAGTGCGATTCAAAAGATTCGAACGCGCAGGGCTCCCGATAATGGATCGGACAACAATGCCGACTATCCTAGAGTTCGGGTAGCCAATCAAGACGGAGTCAATGCGATTGACCGGCAGAATCTCATTAATTTTAAGTGGACGGATCGACTCAGGGACGACCTGCTGGAGTGCTATGATACCAGTATGGCCCCTGAACGATGCTTCAAGACACGGAGAAACATCAAAATTCAGGTTTCTCCCAAGCCCAAAGATCTGACTGAACTGACTGACTGAACACACTGTATAAGATCTTCACAGCTATCCTAAATGATAGGATTCTTCGGACAATTGGACCTGTGTGGCGAGAGATGTATGAACAAGGCGGCTCAAAGAAAGGCGTAGCAGGATGTCGGGAGAACTTGCTCATCGATAGATGTGTCTGTAAAGACGCAGCATCTTATCAGCGATTGCTATCGATGGGCTGGATTGATTACCGGAAAACTTTCGATTCAACCTCCCATAGACTTATCATCTGTCTATTTGAAAGCCTAAAGGTTCATCCAACCATCGTGATGTGCATAGAGACATTAATGCCGCTTTGGAAACCCAGATTTGCTATCTCATTTGGAAAACATCGTGTGATCACTAATAGTATCACCTTTCAGAGAGGTGTGTTTCAGGACGACACCATGAGCCCTCTCCTCTTCTGCCTCACATTGTTGCCACTATCTCTCGCACTTCGCCATTCAAAATGGTATCTCTGCGGCAAACCTGGAAACCGAAAGCATAAGGTCACTCATGTATTTTACATGGATGATCTTAAGATCTATGATAGGAATCAAGAGAAACTACATCTAGCTCTAAAAATTCTCCAAGAGTACACTCAAGAGATTGGAATGGAGTTCGGGTTAGAGAAATGCGCCAAGGTTAATTTGAAGAAAGGAAAACTTAATGGCATCCCCGAAGATCCTGAGCTCGTTGACAGAAGCGCTATACGACACCTTTGCGCTGGAGATACCTATACATACCTGGGCGTGCCACAGAGCCGCATTCAGGAACTGATATCTATAAAGGATACTCTCCGATGCAGATACAAACTTCTCAGCCGACGGCTATGGTCTTCCGAACTGTCGGCGAGGAACAAAGTATCTACAACGAAAATGCTTGCCGTCCCCGTAGTACTCTATTCATTTGGAGTAGTTTCATGGACGAGCTCAGATCCCTCGATATCGGGTCCCGAAAGGTTATGCACATGAACAAAAGCATGCACCTTAAGTCTTCTGTTCCACGACTTTACATCTCACGCCGTCAAGGTGGTCGCGGAATACTGAATCTTGAATGTTTTCACAACAGGATTATTCTGAGTACAGCACATATGGTCGCAAATGGACAAGACCCTCTTCTTAAAATGGTCAGGTAACACGAAGATGTGGGCAAAGGGGCGTTTCTGTACAATGCAGCGGAGGAGGCTGCTGATACACTCGGCCTTGACTTCAATATTAGGGGTGAGCAAAATGCGTCAAATCTTATCCATCTTGAATACTCACTCCTGAAGGGCCGGATTAAGAAATCACAGGAGAAAAACTTCCACGAACAGCTCCTCGACAAGACGATGCACGGCATCTTCCACAAAAATGTGGCAGATCAGTCGATGTCGTATGAGCTAACGTTTGCTTTCCTTAGATCACCCGGATTGAAGTCGGGTACGGAGAGCTTCATTTTGGCATGTCAAGACGGTGTCATTTCCACTCTAGCATACCGTCGCCACATTTTGAGCCAAGACATTCCCGATGATAGCTGCAGAGTGTGTCATGCACACCCCGAGCATCTAGGACTCATACTATCTAGTTGTACAACTCATCCGGGAACGACCTACACCCAAAGGCACAATGCGGTACTAAGAGTGCTTTATTACCATCTCTGTCACTCTTATGGCATTAGGCCAAATACCTCTCCGCTAAACGCTCCTAGAGAAATAGAGTCAATTTTCGAAAATGAGAAGTGCCGCATATACAGGAACTTCATATCCTCGACAAATATTTCTGTTGCGCACTCGAGGCCTGACATAGTTCTCCTTGACTTCGAGAAACGAACCATGTTCGTTATCGAATTTTCGGCACCAGCTGACAAAAACGTCACAGCCAAGGAGAAAGAAAAGAAAGAGAGATATAAAGACCTTATAAGGGAGTTGCGACGGTTATACCCGGAATATTCTGTTAAGCTAATCGTCTTGACATCGGCGCTCTTGGAGGTGCCAAGGTTTCACTGGTTAATAACCTGAAAAGCATCCCTGCGTGTCAACAAAATGCTGAGACACTTGCGGGGAAAATGCAGAAGGCGGTCTTCCTTGGGTCGCTCCGTGTCCTCAGGATGCACGAGACTTTTGCCGGAACATCGTATTTAGTTCGTCGCAGACTGTAACCACCTATCTCACGGTCGTGAGAGGTGGTTACAGCTGAAATTTTACCGCGATTTCGCTGGGAGCGGGTGCAATTTTTCAGATTAGCACCCGCTCCCGGCGAAATCCTACGGTTGTCCTTATGACAAAGTTTTAATATACATATTCATAATTATTTACAGTTGAATCTGAACGGAATTTAATTTCATTAAACAATGATAAATATTCATCTGTTTATTGATTGTTATTGACCTCGATTGCCGGGTAAGAAAGAATTCGACTTGCTCTAGTGATCATGAATATTTTCAGAAAAATATATTATCTACTGAAAATCATTTCGGCGACAGCGCCTCTTTCGCCCATTTTTTTCACGACAACTGTTAAGAGGGGATTGATACTTCAGCGGATAAAGAGGCACAGCGGGGTGGGTTAAGATTTTCGCCGACAGCGCCGTCTACATTTATCCTACCCTACTAATAATTATATCCCCACTCCGCCGCCACTTGCCGCATCTATGTAAACATCATCAGCATCTGTGTATCTATGTGTAACATAGGTACAAAACCAATATTCCGCATTACCCTCTTAACCTAGGCTTGTCTTCTGGCTGAACGGTAAGTCTGCTCTTAATTAATCCACTTGTGCAGGTCGGCCTTTTCTCACGTTCGGAGGTTAGGTACGGCTTCGGCGAAACCCTGGAAAGCTGCTTTACACTTTCCGAGTTTTCAAAAACTTCGTTACAACATGTACAAAAATTATAAGAATTACCAAAAAATAAACCAACGCTGTCATTTTTACTATTCACAATTGAATAATTTTCAATATACATTCTATAAAATTAAATAAACTTAAATTTGAAAACATCAAAATCGAAAAATTTTCTATTTTTAATATTCAGAATTTGTCTCTGTTTCCCTCTAACAAAAATCTCTCTCTTACGCACTGTCTATACCTTCTCTCTGTAATCGCGTCTCTCTTTTGTGCGGCGATCCGCAATTGCTCTAGAATCCTTTTCGATATCTCCACTACTGTCGACAAGTGGAGGCGGAGTGAGGGAACAATATATATAGAAACTACTTTCGTGCGGTGTAACAATCTGTGAATGATTGTTGATTTGAATATTTGCCGTAGAGGCAGCATCTCTCGGAGGTGTGGAGAAGCGCGAAATATTTGAAATCAAATATTCAACTTGAATACTATGCTAAGAATGAATAATGGAAATTATTCAATAAGTACTTGTTAATTGTAGAATGGGTTAGCTATAGAGAGAGAGAGAGAGAGAGAGAGAGAGACTTGGTATTTTGAAAGCGAACTGACTCTGTAGTTTAAGAAATTTTATTATCAAATGCGCAGCTAAATTTTAGTTGATTTGCACGTGTTCTGGAGGAATGTTGTTTGTTTCAGGCCTTATTTTTCAGCTTAGTTTAATACGCAGATATGAGGGCGAAAAGAACGTGCCTCAATCGAATCTCAAAAGGAAGTTTATTTAAAAGGGTAGTTAAGACTTTGAAAACGCAATTCGAGATGCTGCGTAAAATTACAAATAGATAATAAGAGCCTTGTTGAGTAACTAGTTCGAACTGGAACTTTAGTTGATTTAAGCGATGCAAAGATTTTTATTACCATTAATTATTTGACATTTTGATTATGAAGAATGAAATAATATTTAGGGGAGTTGAGGGAACGTGTTTAAAGGAATTTTGTTTTTGTAAACTAACTGGGCTGGGTTGCATCATGGTTGACGCAAGACTTAGATCATACGTTGGTTAGTTGGGGGTATTGATTTGACTTCTCCTGGGCTAGATGAGTGAGTGTGATTAAGAGTAGGATTGCGCGAACGATCTGGTGACCGATGCGCGGCACGAGAAACCGCCAGGAACATCGATTTCAGAGATCAGATTTTTGTCAACTCGCGACGCGAAATCTTTGACTCCGATCTCTGTATATGAACTGTAGAATTGGACGTAGAGAAAATCATTGTGAAACAGAGCTAGAATATATTCACCCTTTAATTTAAAGTATTTTTGTGTTTCATTGAGTTCAACCTTCTTTAGCTCGTAAAACAGGATCTTTTTGTTAGATTTCAATTTTCAGTTAAATTAATTCTTTTTAATAAATTTAAATTTTCAGTTAAATTAATTTTAAATAAAAATCACAGAAGCATTAAAATTTGCAACCTGTAGCTGGACTATTTAATCATCGTTGGTTTCGTCAAGTGGGAGACCGGACGACTTAATGGAAGGAATCCAACGAAAGGATAATCTAAATAATGAATATCTAATATAAAAATTTACAATGAAATTCAAATTAATTTCATTTTTCGTGCCAATTTAATCGTAGAATGTTACAGGAAAACTTTTTGGTGTCAGAAGTGGAATTCCACAAACAGGTCGCGGTGGAATCCCATTTTAAAAATATCTGGTGCAAAAAAAAGGGGGACACAATGATTAAAGTGGAAACTGAAAACTTTTTTGTTATCAGTGATAAAACTCGTGAAAGAAAACTAAGCGAAAGGGCGAGTCAAAAGTGTCAGTGACTTTAAAATTTTATTTAAAAAAAAAACATTTGTTTTAACAATGAACTTTATTTTGGTTTAAATCATTATCTTAAATGAAAGGAACAATTTTTGCTAATATATATATATATATATATATATATATATATATAATGGCCTTGAATTTGAGTTAAGATATCCGAAATATAACGGGATTCAGGACGTCGAGGGATTTCGGGTGGATATTGGACGTAGCCCGAAAGAAGAAGAATTGGGACTGTAGGGATCAGCGAGGGATTTCCGATGGAAATCGGACGTAGCCCAAAAAGAAGAATAACAAGGTACGGTTCGAGGAAAGATAAAAAGGACTGAGAAGATAAACAATAGCCGCGAGTACCTCCTCCATGGTTTTTGACGTGGACTTTAAGCCGTGAGGCTGGCGGTACGAATAATTACCGAGGACTCGCAGACGGTGGTTGAAGAGACCACGGGATATTACCTCACAATCACCGCAGACTGGATAAGAAGAAAGAACAAGGATCGTCTTCCAAGGGAAGAATTGGCTGAATTCCGAAGAGGCTAGCTTGAATTATGTGAAATAGTGGACAGTTAAGTGTTTATGAAATAGCGAATATCTAGGTGTATGGGTGTGTGTAATTTTAAAATTAAAATTTACTCGCTAGCCATACATCGAGAACTTCTAAAGGTGAGTCAGTTCGCAAATTTTTATTTTTTTGTGTGTAAATCAGTCTCTCTCTCTCTGTTTTACGCGAATTAGAGCAACAAATAATTTGAGTAAACGTAAATTCGGTTGAGGATCTATTTTAAATAATAAAATGATAAACGAAAGTGAAGCCGTGAATGATACTATGGAGAGTACTAATGCAAATGGGGATGGTACTGGCAGTAGTGAGACTGCACGGGCCTCGACCGGGTCGAATCAGTCAACCGTTACAAATGTGTCAAGCGTAGAAATAAATGCGGAAGGCATAAGCTCCGTAACACTGGGTATAAGTATGACACCGGTCACAGCAGCTACCCCGATGTACTCAAAGCAGCCCCCTATATTCTCAGGGGAAATGCGGAACTTGACTCGATAAGTTCAGGCTATTGACCTGAACCAAACTGTAGCAAGCCCATCGCAGACGGCCTTGGGAGTAGAGCGCACAAACGTGGGGGGATATTTTTCGCCAGGAATTACTTTGGATGAGTCAGGATTACTTAATCAACCAGCACCAGAGCCCCAATATCCGATTCCATTTAAAGCTACCCTAGAGTTCCTACCTAAATTTTTGATGGGAAAAACATCCCTGTTAGTCGGTTTATCCGAGATTGTATTTATGCCCGTAATTCAATCTCTGTTAGAGATAGACAGCATCTATTTTTAAAATTACATCTCGAATCTCAGGAAGCGTATATAATTCATTACTGGATCGGGAAATATATACTCTTGAAGAGTTATTGAAACATTTAAAAAACACCTTCACAGAACATAGAAATCTTAATCAGCTTAACTCCCTTTTAGCTACGGTAGCTCAAAACTTTAATGAAACTGTTCAGGATTACGGTGATCGGGTTAGTGAATTGCTAAAGAATATAATAGAAATGATTGAGGAGAAAAATGGGGTTGAAAGTGCTAACCCTATGATTAAATCAGCTAGGGACCCTGCATGCGAACATTTTATTATGGGATTAGACCCGCGAATGGTGCTGAGAGTAAGAATGGAAAGACCGAGATCTCTCCAGGACGCAATTTTAGCAGTGAAGTCAGCTGAATGGGAAGTGAAATATGCAAAGAACCTTTTTAAAAATAGGGAAACTGAAAAAGGTGTTGAAAATGAAGGGGCTGCATCAAATAGAGGGAAGTCATACCAGGGTAATAGATTTAGGCCTTATAGAGGAAATGCAAGGGCGTATGCAGTCGAAACCAGAAGAGGAAGAATTAGCGAGGGATTAAGTACAAATGCACAAGGATTACGGGGTAGGAGCAGAGAAGGTGGAACCGCCGGATGGGGAAAGGAGAGAGGCGGGCAGCGAGGGGCCCCGTCACAAGTGATCTGTCGTCGTTGTGGAGTGCCAGGTCACTTTGAAAGGGGTTGTGCTATGCCTGCCCCTCAAACTTCCATAATTTGTCGTAAGTGTACCAAGACAGGGCATGTAGCGAGAGATTGCCCGAATGTCGGTTCCCCTCCCCTCTGCTTTAGTTGTCAGCAACCAGGATACGTCGCGCGGGAGTGTACAAAACCATATAGTCAGGAAAAAGGGGGAAAAAATTGCAAATATTGTTATGCGAATGATCATACAATAAATGAATGTGATAAATTGGCGAAAAGAGTATAAGAAAATAGGCAGGATCAAAAGACTATGTCTTTTGACTAGGTCTTTTTCTAGGTCAAAGGACCTAGCAAAAATGGCGTAATCTCCAAAAGTAGAGTTATTTTCAGAGGAATTAGTAGATGGGAAAGGAAGTTTTTTAATAGACACCGGAGCTGAATTAAGTATAATTCATAGGAGAAAATTAAAGGATTCAGTGAAAATTAATGAACAATTTAAATTTATTTTATGTGGCATAGCAGGGAAATCGGTAATCGCATATGGTGAAGTGTTATTAACAATAAACGGTCACTGTAATAAAAATAAAATTTGAAGTTTAAAATTTCAAATTAAAGCTTTTTCGGGTTTCAATCGTGTGCCAAACTATGAATGTTGCCGACGTTTCGTGAACATTGCAGTTCACTTCTTCAGGGCTGACCTGAAACTGAAGTTTCAGGTCATCTTTGTTCCTTTCAAGTAGTTCCCGATAAACTACCATTGCCTGCAGATGGAATCCTTGAAATGACGTTCCTTAAGGATGCGTCCATTCATCTAAAAGAAAAAGAAATAGAATATCCATTAGGTACTTTTCCATTTCCCCCCGAAAATTTCAATTTAAAATTAAATCTGCGAATTAAAGCTAGGATGAAACAACTAATTACGGTACCAGTTACAAATCCAGAAATAAAGGAAGGTTATCTACCCTTAATAGATTTGGGTCCAGGAATATTTTTGGGAGAAGTTTTAGTTAGATTAAAGGAAAATCATATTTCTATATTTTGTATAAATCTAACTACTAGAAATGTGTTACTTACTCTACCTACTCTAACCTTAAAAGAATTCGAAATGCCAAATATATTATCAGAGGCGATTAAAAAAAGACAAATTTTGGAAGTTTCTACCCCTCAAGAGAATCATTTCACCCAGTTAATAGATGCCTTAGACCTGTCAGATATGAATAAAGAAGAAAGAGGGTCTTTGCCTTAAATGAAATAACAGTTGGGGATGCATATCCACTTCCAAATATAATAGATATTTTGCATCAGCTGGGGGGTGCAAAATATTTTACAGTTTTGGACCTCGCAGCTGGTTTTCACCAGATAGAAGTTGAGCCGGGTGACCGGCACAAGACAGCATTTTCCACCCCTTTTGACCACTGTGAATTTAACAGTATGCCCTTTGGGATGAAAAATGCACCTGCCACTTTTCAAAGATTAATGGACAGGGTCCTGTCTGGCTTGCAGGGTATTGAGTTATTTGTATATATGGATGATATTGTGATACATGAGAAATCCCCAAAAGAACATAATGAAAAATTTTAAGAACTATTAGGACGCCTCAAAACTGCAGAACTTGTCTTGCAGCCTGAAAAATCCAAATGTTTGCTTAAGGAAATAGGTTATTTGGGACATGTTATTACTCAGGAAGGAGTAAAACCTGATCCCAATGAATTAGCAGCCGTTATGCATTTTCCTCAGCCGAAATGTTGTAAAAATGTTAAACAATTTTTAGGGCTTGCGGGATATTATAGGCGGTTTGTGCCCGGATTTGCCCTCATAGCAAAACCTCTTAATAATTTGTTAAAGAAAGATATTACCTTTAAATGGACGCAAGAAGCGCAAGTAGCTTTCGATGAATTAAAACGTATTCTTTGCACCGAACCCTTTTGGAGTATCCGGATGTTAGCAGGACCATTTATAGTAACTGTGGATGCATCCGATTTCGCCATGGGGTCTGTATTGAGCCAAGGCACAATAGGCAAAGATTTGCCAATTGCATATGCTTCTCTTGCGTTGCAGGGGGCTCAGTTAAGGTACAATGTTACTGAAAAGGAGTTACTTGCTGTAATTTTTGCTGTTATTCAATTTGGACCTTATATTTATGGGAGAAAATTTATTTTGGTTACTGATCATCGCCCTTTAGTATGGTTACATCAATTGAATGACCCTACCCTAGGTTCAAAGTTAGCAAGATGGAAAGTAAAATTGCGAGAATACGAATTTGAAGTTATTCATAAGCCAGGGCGAGTGAACTCCAATGCAGATGCATTGTCGAGAAATCCTGTAGAAGAATCGAGACAGTATAACAAAGAGGATTTTGATTCAGATGCCTCTGAGGTGAATGATCAGGGAGCTGGAAAAGTGCACGTTCTTATGCGCCCTGAGATTTTACCAAAAGAGGATGAGGTCTGGTATCATGAATTTCCTGTAGAGAGATTATTTGTGAGCTCTTATGAGAAGGGTGGTGTAAATTCCACGGTTAATTTGAATTTTGATGAAATTGTTATTGAAGGTGATATAAATTCCATGGTCTGTGTGAGTAATGATGAGCATGTTCAAGTGGATGGTATTTATTCCAGGAGAGACTCAGGCATTTGTGAGAATGTCGGCGAAGTTGAAAATGATCTTGGGGAAGCGGGCTACCAAGGTACTTCGAAAAGGAAGTTACCAAGAAACTTCCCTGTGGATAAGGACAGTGCCAGTTTTGGGAACTCGTCAGGCCAAGGGAATTTCAAGAGGGCTAGGGCCGATGATGTAAGTAATTCGCCACAAAATGTGCCTGGGACTATCGTGAGAAAGGCTTACAGCAGGTCTGAAAATGTTGAGGAGTCAACATGTGTCCTGACCTATGACATAGACGAGCCGCCAATTTGTGAGTCTGGGACTCGTTCGGGGAAGGTTTATAGAATGTCTGGAGATGGAAAAGTGTTAATAACAACTCTTGCCAGTGATAAAGACGTCGTCGATCGATGAGTCTGGGACTCAATCGGGGAAGGTCTTGGTTGGATCACGTGGTAAAAGGGACCTTAAGATGTGCGCACGCGGGTCAATGAAGGTACAGGCTACCCCAGATCGAAATGGTAACGATAATGATGATGATCAATTAGTTGAGGAATATTTGCGAGAAGCCATGGTTGACGAATATAATGTTATCATGGTAAATGAGGGGGATGAGGGGGAGGAACCTGTTGTCGCTGTTTTAATACCCGTCCAGGGGGAGGGTCCTGTGACAGGCAGGAATCTTCTCATCCCGTTATTTAGAGTTTGCAGGGATAAGTCGTGGATGAGGGATGGTCACCTAGTGAATCAATTCCATTATTAAATTAATTAATTAATTAATTATTAATTAATTCCATTATTAAATTGTCTGATCTTAAAAGTGAAAAGATGCAGTAACTGAGCATGAAGTGAAGAGTTTTAGTATTTCGCGAAAAGGTAATGGTTTTGATAGGTTACCTTGGAATACGGTAGGGTTAATGTTTAGAAGTTACTTTGGAAAGACGAATTATACCATTACAGTGTGTACTGGAGAAGTGACGATTCCGCCCAAAAATCAAAGATTTCAAATTATTGAGGAATGTCATGACTCCGCAGTAGGAGGTCATGTTGTATTTAAAACGTTAGAACGGGTTAGAGAAAGATTCTATTGGAAAGGTGTGAAAGAGGTCGTTCAAAATTACGTAAAAACGAGAGTTTTTGAAAAATCATAAATTGATTTAGTAGGCCCTTTGCCTAAATCGGATATTGGAAACGAATATATGATGACTTGGCAGGATTGCCTTTCTAAATATTCAGGCGCCAATACCTTTGACTAATATTGACGCTCCTACAATAGCAGCTTTATTTGCCGAACATTTTATTTTTCGATTTGGGTGTCCCGAATCTATTCAAACTGATCAGGGACCTCAGTTTATGAGTGAAATAATGGCTGGGTTCGCGGAATTATTCAAAATAAAACACTATAAATCATCAGCTTACTATCCTCAATCCTTAGGAGCGTTAGAGCGAAGTCATCATACTTTTGAAGAGTATCTTCGCTATTATTGCAAAGAATCAAATTGGGACCTGTGGTTGCCTTATGCACTGTTTTCATTTAATACATCGGTTCATGAATCCACAGGTGTCACACCTCACGAGATCGTATTCGGCAGGAAAGCAGTATTTCCTTCCGAATTCGCTGAGGAGAAGGTCACGTTGAGTTTTGTAAAATTAGTGGATGACATTTTAAATCGATTATTCGCGACTGAGTCAATGGTCCATTTTCGATTAGAAGCTGCAAAGAAACGGCGTGAAAAATATTATGATCATAAAATCAATGAAATTAATTTTAAGGAAAGACAGTATATTTATTTACTGATTGAAAAAAGAATTAACAAGGTAGGAGACCATTATGAAGGGCCCTATAAAATTACTAGAATAATTAGTGATTACAACGTAGAGATCTTAAAGGGCGACGGGACCACATCTGTTGTTCATATGAATCGCATAAAACACGCGTTTTTGCGATATGAGCCCTGAATAGTATTGATAATAATGAGAACACAGAAAATAAGACCATTGTAAAATGTATTAGTTAAATGCATATAAAAATATCAAGTAGAAGAAGTTTGGAAATTATTTTTTAAAAATAATGAATAAAAACATATTTAGTTTTTAAAAAATGAGAACCCCTGCTATTATAAATAAATATTCATTAGAAAGGAAGATTTTAAAAATGTAAATAAAATTTATATCTCTCCGGAGTAGAGATTTTAAATGGGCAAGGGTGAATAAGGCACCTTCCTATACATATTAAAGGCTTATGTAGAAATTTTTGAAAATTGTTTTAATTAGGATGAAAATAAAATAGTATACGACTATATTATATTAAAATTAAAATAAATGTCGACTTACAAATTAAGGGAATTTAAAATCTAGTGATAAAGAAAAATAGTGAAACAAATATAAATTAAGAAAGTTTGTAAACTTATCCACTAAGATTAGAAAATTACTTAAAGGAAAGTTTCAAAGATTTTGAAAAACCAAAAAATAAAGTTATTATTCTGGAGGATAAATTTATAAAATCTTGAAAAAGAAAAATTGTAATTGGAAAGAAAATTATAAGTTGTAAATTATTAATTTAAGAATATATAATATTTAATTATAACCATAGTTTTAATAAGAAATTTTAATAAGAAAATTCTAAAAAGTACAACAAAAAAACCCGAATATAATTGTATATTTTGAGTTATTATATATAATTAATGTCTTAGGTTTAATATGGTGACAGTTTATATGTGAGAAGTTGTAGGCTCCGGAATCTACGATCATGGTTCCTTAAAGCAACCAATCCCGACGCAACTGGAACGTGTACGTCATCCGCTTCTGCTCCTTCTGTCCTAGAAGGTAAGCAAGAGCGGGAAATTTACGCGATATAACATCGTGCAACACTGTTCCTTGGAGTCAGGTCTGCATACTTTTTTAGAGCTACCAATCTTTGTAGAGTGTTATGAGGAACAGTGTTGACGGACCAGATGAAGTGATCCCAGAAGAACAGCCTTTTGCATCCGGTTCGCGATGGAATGAGCCTGACGCTGGCAAGCCGGAATCTTGTTGAGTTGGCTAAGGAATTAAGCTTTCATACCTCCAAGACAGCCGATTATGAGAAATATAATTTGGACTTTTTAGCCTTGGTACAGCCTGCTCAGCTCGAAAAGAAGTGCTTGATATTTCGCCTGTTTTTCTTCCTGCTTTGACGTGACATTACCATCGGCTGGTGTCGAGAATTCAATCACGTAAATGATCTTGGTCTTCAGATCTTGGAGGACAATATCAGGCTTCATAGCACTGATACTTTGAATGGTGGAGAATGAGAAATTCAAGTAGATGTTACATTGATGATTCTCCACAACGGACTCGAGTTCCCCCTGGGCGTATGGCAAGAAGGGCAATAGATCAACACCATAGAAGTGCCTAAGATGGTAATACATATAACACTTTTAGAGCCGCATTATGTCTCTCTATGTACCCGTAGCGTGCATATTTTGAGCATCCACTGAGAGCATGTCCAAGTGTTTCTGGCTCTTGCTTGCACGCTCGGCAGTTGGTATCCCCTACAGGTACATTCATTATGCGCTCGCGGTAAACTAAGTTGTCTATAACGCCATCCTGACAGGCAAAAAGAAATCCCTCAGTCTCTGATCTCAATCCAGCAGACTTGAGAAACATGTTGGACAGACCCATCGAGAGCTCTTCTCTACGTATGATGCCGTAGAATTTACCATGAAGGCGCTTGTCAGCATGTTCTCTTAGTAGAAGCGTATGTTCTGCTTCCTGTACACGACTTTTGAGCACCAAAGGTGTTAGTGATGCTAGGCTATGTGTAGTGTCGCTGGAATCAAATGGAAGGCCAAGCTCCTCTGCGGCCCTATCTGCGGCACGGTATAGAAACGTCGCAGCATTGACGACTTCATGTTGATGTACGAGTCGCATAAGAGAATCTGTGCTATTTAGAACTGAGCAGACTGTAGCCAGAACCGTTCTTCGATAAAGACACTCTAAGCTTGGCAAGCCTCTACCCCCTTTATCTCGAGGGAGGTATATTCGAGGTAAGGAAGATCTAGGATGATAACTTCGATGGATTGTCATCATCTTGCGTGTGCTTCGGTCAAGTTGCTTCAACTCATCGACGTTCCATTCTACTGCACCAAACGTGTAGAGCAGTAAAGGAACGGCCAGCATATTGGTCGCCTGGATCTTATTCTTTCTAGATAATTCGGAAGCCTAAATTTTTCTGAGAATTTGGCGATGCCTTTTTCCAAGGGCCGTTTTTAACACACGCACATTTTGGGCTTCCGCTTGCGGTATTCCAAGATATGTATATGTTTCTCCAATACCAAGATGATGAATGGTATTTGGGCCTATGAGTTGAACATCCTGATCCTCACGCGATGATGTAGTTTCTAGTCTTCCTTGGTGTAGGTGGACGCAGGCACACTTGTTCAGTCCGAAGCCCATGCCAATCGCTTTAGAGTACCTATTTACCGCCTCCACAAGGATGTTCAGGTCCTCTTTCGAGGAAGCAAAGAGTTTGAGGTCGTCCATGTATAAAAGGTGGTTGACCTCATATTCTCTTCTGTTCGGCGGGCCACATAGGTATCCAGAGCTTTTGCCTCGGAGCACAATAGATAGAGGCAAGACGGAGATGAAGAAAAGTAAGGAGTAAGATCCTTAGGGCACATAAGGTGGCTTTTGCGTTGTACCATCTTGCCCTACAAGAGGACGAAGCCCAAAGATCCGAAGAAAATTGCACTGGCTGTTATGCAAACATAAAATTGTTTACTCGTCCACTGAGCGACAGCACGAGCTGCATGAAAGGTGTCTGTGGCCAGTAGCAGCACTTCAAGGAGGGGGCTAGCCTCATGTAGGTGCGAACTCGTAAGGGGGCCGGGCCATTTGTCCAAATCGGCAAACCGGAAATTTAGAAATTAAGTAATTAAGGTTGGACTGGGATAGTTACTATGTATATGTTTAAATTAATTTTATTATGTCAAAAAGGGAAAATCAGTTCTCCAAATTTCCATTTCTCTTAGCTCATTAAAACTCAATACAACCATGCTTAACTAAAGTTACTGGCCTGAGTTCAATTTGAACTATTTATAAATACGCATGCATTTTATATATCCACATACTTATATTTTTATTTTTATTCTTTTAACAAAACATTCCTACTAAGATTATAAAACTGTTCCAATAAAATAGACGAGTGGAAATAGCTAATCAATGAACAAAAATTCCTAAGGTCTTCAACAAAATTGTATATTTGTTTTTTCATATGCTGAACATAAAATCAAATTTTGCAAATCGTAATCGGGCCGGCAATGTGTTTAAATAAATTAATTTGCAAAATTTGCCTTAAATTGCTCCACGAAAATTCAAAACATTTTGCAAACCTACGGTTTTGCAAAATGTTGTTTCTGCTTTTTTCTATTGAGAATCAACTATTGTATGAATTGCCAAACTAAATACATGACGCAAATTACCGTTTTTTTAAATTATTGTTAAATTTTTTGCAAATCAACTCCTGAAATTCCAGCGAAAATTGCAAAGGTTGCGCTTTCGGGTAGCAAATGTTAGAAATGTCGAGATCTGAAAATTATCAAATTTGCAAAACGTTGCTCGGCCAGCAATAATATTAAAATTGCAATTAAACAAAATAGTTACTTGTGTAAATTAGCCAAAAATTAAAACATTTTGCAAATCGTACTGAGTGATAAATAACTTATTACCAACGGTATATAACATTTGGAAACTGTTTACAACTTGGCAACATTATTAATTATAAACAAATTATTATTTTGTTTATCACTCCCCAGCGAAAATACCTAAGGTTTTTCAAAATGTTATTTCTGCTCCTTTCCGCTGAAAAATACAATTATATGATTTGCAAAACTGTATGCATAACGCAAATTATCTTTTTTTCATTAATGTTGCATTTTTTGTAACTCGACTCATAAAATTCCTGCGAGAATTGCAAGTGTTGCGTTTTTAGGTAGCAAATGTTGGAAATATCGAAATCTAAAAAATATTCAATTTTAAAAACGTTGCCCGACCGGCAACAATATTAAAATTGCAATTAAACAAATTAGGTACTTGGTTAAACTAGCCAAAAAATACAAACGTTTCGCAAATCGTACTGAGTGATAATTAAGTTAGTACTAACATCATATTAGATTTGCAAACTGTTTACTACGTGGCAACATTGATAATGATAAAAAAACTTTTATTTTTTGAAATTATTCCCCAGACTAAATTCTGAAGGTGTTGCAAAAGGACTTTTTCTTACTACTGAAGGGTTCCACATAGTTTGTAACGGATTTACTGGTTTTTTTGATTGGATAACGTAATGTGGGGCGAACACTACGATCCATAGCATTATAAATAATTTTCGAGGATTTTTGAAGGTTTCTCGTTTCTTTAAACAAGCTTTTTAAATAATAAAATAACTGCCGGTGTAGAAAAAAGAGGAAAAATTTGAAAAAAAACGAGTGACAATATGCAATTCAGGAATTGTGTGGAAATTTTCTGATAAGTGAATAATTTTTATAAGGTAATCGGAGCATGATTACAATTTTTAATTCATTTTAAAAATTAAGACAATTTGAGAGACAATTGTATATTATAAGACAAGCGTGAATAAATAACGATGTTGCCTTTCCTCCCATATAACTACTTAGTGTATTACATATCGAGGGACGAGAGACGACAATTTTTAAACACATCTACCATAATTTTGATTTGATATATCTGTGGAGCGAGTCAAGAGTAGCATTTTTTCCCTTAACCCTTTCAGGGGCAGTGGGACGTATACGTGCCACTTGTTTTTTCGCAGTTTTTCAAGCATTTCTTATACATTTCACCTTGTTTAGTGCACAAGTATTTGATTTTAGACTCTTAAGGGTTCATGTGAAGTAATTATCATGAAAAACTGTGTAAAATTGTTAATTAACAATTTGTTATAAATAATTGAAATCGAAAAAAATCACTTTTTTTCGAATAAAATCGGCTGTTTATAAAGTACTAGTCCTATAGCTGGGACAAATTTTTTCCAGTTAGGCAACACCTAGAACTGTAACATATATTTTTTGCAGAATTTTCGGCAGACAAGTTTTTTTTTATTTCATTTTTTGAATTCATAAAAAATTAAGATTTTTGACGAATTTTCGGCATAAGTGCATGTAATGTACCGTATTTGTGATCGATTATCAAATCGTAAAATAAAAAAAATGTTGGTCGAGCCACTGATTGAGAATATAATGTCAAAATTGCAAAATTCAAAATGACGGATTCAAAATGGCGGTTATATTAGTGCAAATTCGCAAGAATTATGCAATAGCAAGAATTAGTTTAACAGAAAAATGTGCCCCTAAAAGGGTTAAGGTTTGAAACTCTACTTTCAACGCGCTCCATCAAGCATCAAAAGTCTAACTTCCGATTACTGAGTTATGAAAACAAAATTTCTATTATAATATTCAGTAATTAAAAAAAAAATTAATTTATAGTGTCGCCGTTATTGATTGAGATAGTTTACCTTTTTTTAATTTTTTAAAAGCGATTTGTGAGTTCTTGGGTTTTTCTGAATTTTAACTGTTTTGTTCGGATATTGAAAAAAAACTATTATTTTGATTAATTCTTTTCTTTGAATTCCTGTAAAAAACAAGAGAAGTTGGGAGGTTCCTTTTATAAGACCTTGAGAATTTAGTCTGGAGAATAGTTTAAAAAAATATAAGTTTGTTTATCATTATCAATGTTGCCAAGTAGTAAACAGTTTGCAAATCTAATATGATGTTAGTACTAAGTTAATTATCACTCAGTACAATTTGCGAAACGTTTGTATTTTTTGGCTAGTTTACCAAAGTACCTCAGTTGTTGAATTGCAATTTTAATGTTGTTACCGGTCGTGCAACGTTTTGCACATTTATTATTTTTTAGATTTGGACATTTCCAACATTTGCTACCTAAAAACGCAAAATTTGCAATTCTCGCAGGAATTTTTTCGAGTCGAATTGCAAAAATGCAAAATTAATTTAAAAAACGATAATTTGCGTTATGCATACAGTTTTGCAAATAATATAATAGTCTCTTCTAAATGGAAAGAAGCAGAAACAACATTTTGCAAAACCTTCAGTATTTTCGCTCTGGAGTAATAAACAAAATAATAATTTGTTTATAATTAATAATTTTGCCAAGTTGTAAACACTTTGCAAATGTTATATAACGTTGGTAATAAGTTGTTTATCACTCAGTACGATTTCCAAAATGTTTTAATTTTTGGCTAATTTACAAAAGTAACCAATTTGTTTAATTGCAATTTTAATATTATTGTTGACCGAGCAACGTTTTGCAAATTTGATAATTTTCATATCTCGACATTTCTAACATTTGCTACCCGAAAGCGCAACCTTTGCAATTTTCGCTGGAATTTTAGGAGTGGATTTTCAAAAAATTCGACAATAATTTAAAAAACGATAATTTGCGTTATGTATTTAGTTTTTCAAATCATATAATAGTTTCTTCTCAATGAAAAAAGCAGAAACAACATTTTGAAAAATCTTCGGTATTTTCGCTGGGGAGTGATCCACAAAATAATAATTTGGTTATAATGAATAATGTTGCCGTATCACGATCGTTTTGCAAATTTAATACAGGATAGTGACTGAATTTATAATTACTCACTCAAGTTTGCAAAATGTTTTGAATTTTCATGGAGCAATAGGGGGGGGGGGGGGGTTTGAAAATTAATTTTTTTAAACAAATTGCCGACCCAATCACGTTTTGCAAAATTTTATTTTATGTTTAACATATATAAAAAAACAACTATACAATTTTTTTGAAGACCTTCGGAATTTTTGTTAATTTACTCGATTTTTATGTCTAATTCCACTGGTCTAAAAAGTAACTTTGCATTTGAATTGCTTTGTTTGATTGAATTGTAATTAGTTTAAGTTGTTAGATATAAAATTTTAATTAGATTAATAGAATGTTTGTAACAAAATTTTGTTAAAATTTTCTTCTTGGAGTGCGGAACTAAAAAAAGATAGATTTTGCTATACTACCTTGAAAGGCGGTCATCTACCGCTTATGAATTAAATTTAAATTAATGAATAAGTAAAGAAATAAATTGTGAAGGAAAAATTAAGTTTGTTTCAAATTATATTATAGTTAAGGGAATTTTAATTGAAACTACCCTTGAGGAAGGGTATTGTCGTCACCTACCTTAGTATTCGAAACTTATAACAGTTCACGAACTGTTACTCGCTGTCCACCTTTTTCACTGGAATCATCCACCAATCGCGCGCCGGAGCACTCGTCGCTCGTTGGCCGGTGCCTGAAGCCGTTATTCAACACAAGGATTCAAGCTCGCGGGTTCGAATGTAACTTGGGATTTCTTTTTGACAGTTGCAGTAACCCCAATAATGGATTTTGCAAATTTTAATTGTCATCCAACAAGATATTAGCTATATTAGTAAAAGCCGCGTTATGACGCGCCTGTTTCTTTAAGGGGGGAAGTGTAAAAATCTGTGAATGATTGTTGATTCGAATATTTGCCGTAGAGGCAGCACCTCTCGGAGGTGTGGAGAAGCGCGAAAGATCTGAAAGAAAATATTCAATTTGAATACTATGCTAAGACTGAATAATGGAAATTATTCGATAAGTAATTGTTAATTGTAGAATGGGTTATTTAGGGAGAGAGAGAGAGACTTGGTATTTTGAAAGCGAACTGACTCTGTAGTTTAAGAAATTTTATAATCAAATGCGCAGCTAAATTTTATTTTATTTGCACGTGTTCTGGAGGAATGTTGTTTGTTTCAGGCCTTATTTCTCAGCTTAGTTTAATACGCAGAAATGAGGGCGAAAAGAACGTGCCTCAATCGAATCTCAAAAGGAAGTTTATTTAAAAGGGTAGTTAAGATTTTGAAAACGCAATTCGAGATGCTGCGTAAAATTACAAATAGATAATCAGAGCCTTGTTGTGTAACTAGTTCGAACTGGAACTTTAGTTGATTTAAGCGATGCAAAGATTTTTATTACCATTAATTATTTGACATTTTGATTATGAAGAATGAAATAATATTTAGGGGAGTTGAGGGAACGTGTTTAAAGGAATTTTGTTTTTGTAAGCTAACTGGGCTGGTTTGCATCATGGTTGAAGCAAGACTTACATAGATCATACGTTGGTTAGTTGCGGGTATTGATTTGACTTCTGATTGGCTAGATGAGTGAGTGTGATTAAGAGTAGGATTGCGTGAACGATCTGGTGACCGATGCGCGGCACGAGAGCCCGCGAGGAACATGGATTTTAGAGATAAGATTTTTGTCAACTCGCGACGCGAAATCTTTGTCTCCGATCTCTCTATATGAACTGTAGAAATTGGACTTGGAGAAAATCATTGTGAAACAGAGCTATAATATATTCACCCTTTAATTTAAAGTATTTTTGTGTTTCATTGAGTTCAACCTTCTTCAGCTCGTAAAGCAGGATCTTTTTGTTAGATTTCAATTTTCAGTTCAATTAATTCTTTTTAATAAATTAAAATTTTCAGTTAAATTAATTTTAAATAAAAATCACAGAAGCATTAAAATTTGCAACCTGTAGCTGGACTATTTAATCATCGTTGGTTTCGTCAAGTGGGAGACCGGACGAGAAGAGCTTTCGCTCTTAATGGAAGGAATCCAACGAAAGGATAATCTCAATAATGAATATCTAATATAACAATTTACAATGAAATTCAAACTAATTTCATTTTTCGTGCCAATTTAATCGTAGACTGTTACAGCGGTGCGTAGCTACTGCCCTCTTCGTACTACCGGTACTACCTTCCTCCGCTCTTTCTCTATAGGTAAAATTGTTGCTCTGCGGCTCTAAGGGTAATGATTTTAAATCTATTATCATTGGCTCCTCACAGCTTCTCCCTGTTTTCTCAAAACATCGGTAACGTAGAAGCAGGAATTCTGACATTATTGTACCATTAAGCCATTTCCCTTTCGGGGTAAGCGTGACTCGTTCGGCGAGGAAAGGAGTAATGTGAAGAAGGAGGTATAGATTTTTTAGATTGATCTGATTTAAAAAATAACAAATTAATATAAAATCATAATACTTTTGCAATTCTAATCCTAATTTTATCTGTACAGAAAAGAAATTAGTGAATATATTAAAGTTTTGTCACATGAATTAATTTTAATGCTAATTTTGTAATTAAGTAAATATTTATTTTCCCAATTGATATTTCACATTCTAGTGTATTAAGCAAAAATAATATAAATGTTTCTTTAAAATGGATAAAGAAACATGTATTAGATTTTCATTTTCTGACAGCAATTTTTTATTAAATAATTTGATACAAATTAATTAATATTGGTCCTAGCTTAGAAGTAAACTGCACCTATCAATTATATGTGAAAAATAACTCCAGAAACTTGTACTCAATTTTTACTTCCATTCAAAACTGTTTTTTTCTTTTCCAATGTATAATTTTCAAGGCTGCAGCATTATAAAAAAAAGCATTGCTATTTAAAATTAAGAACGCTTGTGAAGTTAAACAGAGACGAATTTAAATGATTTTTAATTTAAACCTTCAAAATTATGGAATTTTATTTTAAATTAGAAGTAATAATTTTAAATAGAAAACGTTCTAATTGGAATAATTTTTAGATTGAAAAATTAAAAACCCTAATTAGAATTTTTAATTAA
Source organism: Andricus curvator (assembly GCA_932195095.1). Taxonomy (NCBI): domain Eukaryota; kingdom Metazoa; phylum Arthropoda; class Insecta; order Hymenoptera; family Cynipidae; genus Andricus; species Andricus curvator. The sequence continues at coordinate 111,949 of CAKNYM010048898.1, forward strand.
AATTACAATTTTAATGCATAAAATAAGTCTTCACTCATGAAAATATGTAATCATTTTTACATTCTCTTCATTTATGATTGAGAAAGTACTATAATAGGCCGAAATTTCACACCTTAGTTTTTAAACGGCTCTCCACGTTTTGAGACCCCCTGAAGCCGAAAATCAAGTTTTGGCGATGGCGTCTATCCGTCTTTCTGTGTGTATGTATTTCCTTAATATAAAATCTCTAAACGATATTGTTGATTTCGACATTCACGATTATATATCGTTTTCGCCTGCTATGCGTGTCACACGAGGCATCAGTGGGTTAGAAAGCAATGGAACATGTCACGAATAATCATTTTCGCCTGCTATATGCGTGTGACACGAGGCATCAGTGCGTTAGAAAGTGATGGAACGTGTCAGGATTTTTCGTTCTTCAGTAAGTCATTGCTCGCAACGGAGCTGCCTTGATCTGCGCTTTCTTAGATTATAGTGACGTTCATTGGCTACAGTGCGTGTCAGCATTTGAAGTTTAAATACAGTACAACCTGTCTAAGAGCTCGCCCATGGGCGGTTAGGGGTAATAATTCCGAGAAATAGGGGGCCCCCACTACTGGGCGTCGAGCTCGGAAATTGCGCGTGTGTTTAAAAGTTTTCTGTTTTTTAATCACAATAAAATAAAGGTTTTTTTTAAATTTCTAGTTTCTAGTTTTATATTTTAATTTAAAATTCAATTATAATTTTGTTTTCTTAAAAGTTTTATAAAAATGAAGCTGCCTTGTACTATATAGGAGTTAGAGGTATCAAAAACCTTTAAAAAAAAATATATATATATATATATATACAAATATAAAAATTATTGTATGCAAATTAGAAAAATAATATTAATAAAACCATTTTCAATGAGAAAAAACTTAAATTAGGCTGCACTCGGCTGCGAGCTCTTTTGGAGGGTTTGCGCCCAATTCTCGAGGCAGCGTGAGTAGGGTTTGTAGTGGGAGCAGCGTCCGGGCTCATCAAGACCATTGGAGCTCTTAGACAGGAAGCTCATAGACAGGTTGTACTGTACGTACGCGAACTAGAGCCAATGAGTGCCATTCAGTCGAAGCATGCGCATGTCTTTCGGGATCACTGTTGGAAATAGTAGTCGAATCGAATCGCAGTTCGAGTTCGATAATACGACAACGTGTTTCTTCGTATTTAGTAATGTGATCCGCGTGTTTGGATACAGTATGAATAAATGATGAAAGAAAGAAACTTGGTGAGTAAGGAGAAGAGTATAGCGTCATGGCGTGTTACTGCTACTGTGTTAAATATAGACAGAGATAGAAAGAGATTGGATCAGTGTTGCCAACTCTTGCACTGTAAAGTCTGTGAAAGGTGAAATACATTAAATATATTATAAGGTGAGTAATGAACCATAACCTAAACTGTTATGGTAGTCTGTTTTTAAACTTTTTACGCCAACAAGAAACTATCAAATTAATCATTTTTACGCTCTATAACTGTGATTTCGGCGATACCACGCTGAAAACACCAGTTCTCGTAAGATCACTGAAGTTGAGCATTGTTGGGCGCGGTTAGCACTTGGATGGGTAACCGTTCAGGAATACCTGCGTGCTGTTGGCCCGTCGTGGGTGTGGTGGGCCCACATTGGTAGTAAATATCCACCTAGAAACACTACACGAATCGGGTAGTGAGGCAATGAACTTTCGAGTTCGAACTGTTAATCTATGTATGTATGTATGTATGTATGTATAACTGTGATTTCTATTGTAATTTAATTATAGTTATATTATTAAATATCATTTGTGAAACTCGTGTACGTTTCGGTTCTACTTTACCTATAGGATTAAAATCTCCGTTTCCTTATAGTTACATATTCGAATAATTATTTTTTTGGGTTTGAATAGAAGAATGTCAGAGATCTGTGTATGTCTACAGATCAATAATTTTATAATTTAAAAGGATGTTCAAATTAAGCATTTTTACGCTCTTAACCCTCCGTTAGACGCAACCCTAAAACTTCCTAGTTTAGACACAATGTGCCTGACAGGCCACATGTATTCATTCAAGAAGCACATCAGAAACAATTGTTATAGAAAGTTATCTTAAGGTTTTTGGGGTCGCTGATTACGATTCTGATGTTGAAATTGCAAAATTCAAAATGGTGGATCCAATATGGCGACTATTGAAAGGCAGAATCGCAGAATTAGCGATTTTTTTTCAACTCGTCTGAAACTTGATGTACGGGCGTTTTTGGGTTCGCTCATTACGATTTTGACGTTAGAATGGCAAAACTTAAAACGGTGGATCCAATATGGCGACTATTGAAAGGCAGAATCACCGAATTCGTGTTTTTTTAATTGCATCTCTTGTTATGAATTTTCCTTTTGGAATAAATAACACTTTATTAGTGACTCAAAAAAGCGTCGTATACTGATTTGCTTTGGAATGAGATAAGTTTTCGAAAATACTGTCAGCCATATTGCATCCGCCATTATGTTTTTTGTAAAAATGACGACAAATGTATTATCATCGACTCATGGCACTCCAGTGTGACGATTGTCATCGAAATCAAAAAAGCTGTTCATACACGTGTCCGCCATATTGCAACAGCCATTTTTTTGTGTGGAATTGACATCAAATTCCTTATTTGCACCCCAAAAACCCCTGAGAGTAAAATTTCAAGTTTCAATTATGAAAGCTTCTCTTTTTGTTAATTTGTTGGCGACTTCGTCCGCTCGGGTGCAGGGAACCTGGCATGTTTGAAGGATCACAGTCACATTTTACCTAGTCTGCCATAAAACTTATTAAAGGTTTTCGAAAAAGCTTATATTGATTAACAAATACTAAGAAGGTCAAGCCTCTGTGCGCTCTGTAGTACGAGAGATGAGCGAAAACAGCTTGAGGTGGCCTCTCAGGCCGGTTGCGTCTAACGGAGGGTTAAGGGACACTCCTATTTTTGTTTAAATCACCGATACTTTAAGGAATTGATTTTGATAATTTGAAGGGATTTCAAAGAATTTTACAGACTATAGGGTATTTTTTCATAATCCAAGGCTTTTCCAAGAATTTTAAACAACTACAAGGAATTTCAAAAGATTTCGAAGAATTTGAAATATTTTGAGATATTATGAAAGATTTTAAGGAGTTTTCAATTGATTTCAAAAGATTTAAAATTGATATATATATTGTAGGAATATTTTTGAAAGATTTTCAGAAGATTCCAAGGAATTCGTTATTTATTGTAATAATTTGAAGGAACTTTAAAGGAATGGGCATATTTTAGGAAATTTTAAAAGAATCCAAGGTATTTGAAATGCCAAAATATTTTAAAGGGTTTCAAATATTTTAGGATATTTTAACAGATTTCAAGGAATTTTCAACTGATTTTAGTAATTTAATTGATTCAAAAGGATTTGAAATATTTTAGAGTATCTTAAAAGATTACAAGGTATTTTCGGAAGCTTTAAAATGTTTCGAGTAATTTTAAAATATTTAAACTAAATCTTTAGAAAATTTTAAAAGATTGCAAGGAATTTTCAAGAGTTTTAGGGAATTGTGCAGGTATTTGTTTCAACAATTTCGAAGGATTTTAACAGGTTAGGAGAGTTCTAGATAATTTCAAAAGAGTGCAAGGCATTTTCAAGAGTTTTACATAATTTAAAGGAGTTTACAAATTTTTTATAGGATTTGAAAACTTTTAGAGTATTTCAAAATATTTCAAGGAATTTTCAATTTATTTCAGTAACTTAATTGAGTTCAGAAAATTTGAAATATTTTAGAGTATTTAAAAAAATTTCACGGCATTTTCGAAAGCTTTACAACATTTTAAGGAATTAAAAAAAAAATGTTAAGGGTTTGAAAACTTTTAGAGTATTTTAAAAGATTCTAAGGAATTTTCAGTTGGTTTCAGTAATTTAACTGATATCAGTAGATGATTTTAAAAGATTTTGAGTCATTTGAAGGTTAGGTTTGAAGGCAGCTTTAAGCTGTACCTCGCCCTTTGGGTTCTTATATTAACTCTGACTGCCATGTACATATCCTTCTTGTTACGAACTCAATAAAGATTTTATATATGTTAGAAGTTGTAGGCACCGGAAGCTACGATCATGGTTCTTTAAAGCAACCAATCCCGACGCAACTGGAACGTGTACGTCATCCGCTTCTGCTCCTTCTGTCCTAGAAGGTAAGCAAGAGCGGGAAATTTACGCGAGATAACATCAGGCAACACTGTTCCTTGGAGTCAGGTCTCTAGCCGCGGATGATCTTACGCGGCAGACGGGACAGTTGGAGATGAAGTTTCACCTCTGGATACTTTTTTAGAGCTACCAATCTTTGCAGGGATGTGGCGACCCCATCGCCCGAGAGCTCCGGCTCTTGCAGTCAGCCACGTTGTGTTGGGCTAACTCCCCAATGCAACGAATTATGCGGTTACGACACCAGTATCGCGCAGTGCCACCCACAATAGGCCTCTCTCGGACGGAGGCCATGGTTCAGTTGGGAGTGGCAATAGGACCGAACCGAGGAGACGACCAGGCAATGGCCCCGGACAAACGCGAGAACATCGATTTAAATGGTCGGACCAACTCAGGAGAGACATCCTTACCTGTTGGCAAAGAAGCTCACCGGCGCGAAGAGGATTCATG